>PVLD010013560.1:0-55619 GCA_004027595.1 Dinomys branickii | reverse complement strand
GGGCCCAGCCCTGTCTGACTGCCTATAGTATTTCTATCTATCTCAGCTGTCTATAACATTCCCCCCTCTGAAGAAGTAACCCGAACTGCCGTGAGGGAGTAACGGGCGATGACCGCTCTGGCTTCTTCAGGCTGAAAGGGGTCGTAGTTGTTGATCGGCAGTCAGAGATACTCTCCAGAGGGTCTATCTAAAGGCCCTCAATAGACACCAGGCGTTTTCATCTTGGGTAGGTGTATAGCTTTAAGTCTGGAGGAGACAAAGGCAAAAAGCCAGTTAAGTATGCATGGGCAAAATAATAAGATCAACAAGATTATTATGAATATAATTAACAAAGATTTCCACCAAGAGGAACCAGTGATGGCCTCCCATAGAGAGGATAAGTTCCAGGGATTTTTAGAATCTGACATATCATTGATCTGTTGCCTGATATCTTGAATAGCTGTTGAGACATTAGCAGAGGGATCAGGAATGTACACACAACATTCAATTTTTATAATTGCACAGGTACGCCCTTGTGCTGCTGTTAGAATGTCTAATGCCATCCGATTTTGGAGGACAGCTTCCCTCATTAATTTTACTTCTTCTTTTAGGAGAGAGAGACCAGCTGCGGTGTCACTTAAGGCCCGCTGAGTATAGTTAGTTAAGGCCTCGATGTGCTGCATGACGTCTTCTAACCCTAGGGAAGGGATAAAGATAGACGCCAAGTGATCATACCAGTGAAACACACTCCTAGACCATCGGTGCTGTAAGCGGGGTGAATTAGCAGGTTTGTCGATAGTTTTGACACTCCTGCCTTGTAACCAGGCAAATCCTAACGTGCATCTTCCTATCCATCCAGGGGGTAGCCAGGGCCACAAATTGGTCCCACAAGACCAATGAGTGCCATTAGGGGCTTCCCATCTAATTCTAGGGCGAGTAAGCTAATCTGTTGCAAACCACTCTTTAGCCTGTCTATAAGTATTTTAAATGGACTGAGGCCTAGGATATGAGGATCTTTAAAAGCAAAGAGAAACTGCAAATCTCTCTGTAAAGGAATACAAAAGAAAGCATCTTTTAAATCTAACACTGAAAACGAACTGGCATCTCCTGGAATTTGAGAAAGGAGTGTATATGGGTTAGGTACGACTGGGTAAATTGGCACTACTGCCTCATTTATCAGTCTAAGGTCCTGCACTAATCTCCATTTCCCATTGGGCTTTTGAATTCCCAAAATTGGAGTGTTGCATGGGCTGTTACAGGGCTTAAGTAAACCTTGTATCCTTAGGTTATCCATTATAGGCTATAACCCTTTCTTTAACTTCAGGTTTTAAAGGATATTGTCTCTGATTAGGGAAAAATAGTAGAATCTCTGAGATATATCTGTACTGGAGCAGCTTTTAATGCCTTACCTATTCTGTCTTTAGTAGCCCATACTTCAGGATTTATTTTTGCTTCCACAAGGGGAAGACAGTGTACCTGACCTGGGTGCATATATATTATAGTATTTAAACAAGATAAAATATCTCCTCCCAAAAGAGGGACTAGACTTTCAGGCATTATCAAAAAGGAATGCGAAAAAAGAAAACCATTGCAGTTATAGCCTAAAGGTTGTGAAAAATAGCGAATTACCTCCTCTCCAGTGACTCCTTTCACTGAAGTATGGCGGCTAGAAGGAAGGCCAGGATTGAAAAGAAGGACTGAGAGACTTGCGCCAGTGTCCAGCAATAGGCTGGTTTTCTTTTCCTCTATAGTTATGATTACCCGGGGCTCCTCCATGGAGATGACAGTCCGGCCAGAGGGAGAGGGCACAGTGTGCCCCGGGCCCCTTCATTCTTGTTGGACCAACTGGTAGGATGGGTCTGAACTCTGGGGCCTTTGCCTCAGAGGGCAGTCCGACCTCCAGTGGTCACCTTTGCAGCTAGGGCATGGCCCAGGGGGCTTTTTAGGACAGTCCCTCTTAAGGTGGCCTGGCTTCTGACAGCGGTAGCAGACCAAGGTAGTCGTGGATTTCTTGGGGCCCCGAGAATCAGACTTAGGGTTTGTTTCTCTTAGTGCTGCTGCAAAGGCAGCTGCTTTTTCTTGGTCTCTTTGTTTTCTCTCCTTGGCTTCCTCCTCATCACGGTTATAAAATACTGAGGAAGCAATCTTTACTAACACATCCAGGGAACTATCTGGGGCAAAGGCCTTTTTTTGTAGCTTTTTCTAATATCTGGGGCTGACTGAGTAATGAACTTATGTTTAAGAATAGCTTATCCCTCTACTGAATTAGGATCTAGGGAAGTATGTTTTATCAATGCCTCTTATAAGCGATTTAAGAAAGCAGAGGAGTGTTCCCTTTTTTCTTGTTGGACAGCTGACAGTTTAAAATAATTGAATGGCTTAGCTCTTATCCTTCTTAGACCTTCAAGAATACATGTCCAAAAGTGTCTCCTATTCCAGTCTCCCATATGGTTGCTAGACCAGTAGGGGTCCTGGATAGGGACAGCTTGAGCTCCAGCGGGAACCGGTAGTTCCCCTTCTTGTCTTTCTTCTGGCCTTCTGAAATTAATAATATGGTATTCATCTCCAAATGCTATAGCAGCCTGTAGTGCTGCCTCTTTCTCATTAGGGGTCAATGTTTGATTTAAGAGTAACATTATATCTTTCTAGTCTAGCTCATAGGTCTGAGTGAGGCCTCTAAATACCTCAATGTACTTATCCAGGGTCATCTAGAAATTTTCCAAGATCTGACTTTATTTGTTTTAGGTCACTGAGAGAGAAAGGCACATGAACTCTGGCAGTTCCAAATTGTCCAATTACCTCTTGTAATGGATATTGTCCTTGAGAAGTTTGTCTAAACTCAGCTAAGGAAGGGTATAGTTCTGTAGAGGCTTGGATTATAGCTGGTTTGGAAGCTTTACCTTCTAGCTTAGAAGGGCAAGTTGGGGAAACCTTAGGTTCAGGAATGGTGGGTGAGGCTCTGATTAAAGCTGTCTGGTCCTCTGACTCTGAATAGTGGGGAGGAGCAATCTCAGGCTCCAGTATAGTGGGTGCCTTGAGAATCTGAGATGTCCTGTCTTCCTGTGGCTCACTTTTACATTTTGAAAGTAAATAAGGACTATTTATTAACCCAAAGAAAATTTGAACATACAGCACTTCAGACCATTTTCCTTCCTTTTTACAGTATCTTTCTAGTTGTAAAATAGTATCATAATTAATACTTCCCTCTGCATTCCATTTTGGTTCTAGGGGATAAGTAGGCCATGCACATGTGCAGAAAAATATTAAACGGCTCTTTTTTAAGGAGTCAGGATCAAACATCTTCCAATACTTAATGACGCTAGTCAGAGGAATGAGCAATTCTGACTGTGAGTTTCCCATGGTCTGTAAAGATAAGAAGAGAGAGATCAGAGTCTCTTCCCTATCTCTAATTGGTCTTTGTACCCTTAAGGCATCCCTTAAGTAAATTCCACTACAGGGCAGGTGGATGCCGTCTGGAGAGAGCAGAGAACAAAATCCGATCAGCCTATCCACCCTCGAACTGACCCGCAATTCTATCCTCCCAGAAAACTCACAAACTGTGTATTTACTCCTACAAGCTAAGTTACAATTGGCCTGGTAACAGGAATATCCCCAGTAGGAAGCATATCTTTGTAATAAACTATTGTTTTTTATTCCTTATTCTTTGGACACAGGCATAAAAAGGCAAGTTGGAAGTGCTTAGATATTCCTGAGCCACAAAGGAGATCACCTCTTAAATAGAACCAACAAATGGCTAGAGGAGTTCTGTCCTGTGCACTGGACAGAGCCTCCAGTCACTTGGGTTCATTACCTACTCACCTAGGCAACCTTTCTTAATAAGACAAGACTATGTTTTAAACTTTGAAGCTCACAGGTTAAACAAATTTACCATCTAGCAACCACATTTAAATATTGTTACAAGGGAAGTTAGTTAAGACTGTAAGAACCTCTTTACTCTTAGTTAGCATATGTAAGGCATAAATGTGAATCGTTCCCCTCCTAGCCTGTGAAATGTAAACTGTTGTAAACTGCCTCAGCCTAGTTTCTAAAGGGTGGCTCGACTGAAGAGCTTGTGGAGAATTCCTAGTCTACTGGCAGAGAGAAATAGGTGTGACAGATAAGTGGAGATTTTTTCAGCAGTCAGGAGCCAGTTTCCACCGAGGGAACTTTGGGATCCACCAGAGAGTAGCGCTGGCCATGACCCCTCAGTTTTCAGTTTCTATTGGCCCGCAAACCAGAGATCAGTCTCCAGAAAGGAATCCAGCCGTCTCTTTGGTCAACATTCCATCAGCCAGTGGCTTTAATGGGGATTCACCAAAGAGGTGCTGGGGAAACCTGTCCTCTGCTTCGAAGAGTGGCAGTGGCAGCTGCTCTGAGAGCTTTTAATTAGCTGGCAGAGTGACCACTGTTTGTCAAAATTTTTATAAGGGATAGTTAAAAGCCTGAATAAGATTACCTACACTAGACCTAGGAGAAGAGAAAAGGTTGGAGATCCTCCCTTAGACTAAATATGTTTTGGTCCCATAAGTGTGCTGCTTTTAGAGATAGCTCCTTCTGGTGTCACCCAGAAGTCGGTTCTCTCCACTGTGTCTCAGGTTCAGCCTCCCGAGGGAGACCTGCCCGGAACACTAAGCCGGGACATGCCTTTTATGTGTGTTCTCCTGAACGGGCAAAATTCCAATGTCTCATCTGACCCAGAGACGAGGTATGTGCTCTTTCTCTAAGGTGACTTCCCTGTCTTCGGCGTTAATAAACGCTCATCTTCTATGGGGTTAACTTAGTTGAAACAGGCTATAGTTCTTTTTCTAAGTCTGAGCTAGATTTCAAGATACCCATCTTACAGTTTATATTAAAATTCAGTAGGAGCATTCTAACATTACTCTCCCTAGCTGAACAACATCAAGCATGGAAAACCAGTACATTTAGCAACTAGTTCAAACGCATCAAACACAATATATACCAGAACAAAACAGGAATAAAACGTCTCATTAAAGAAATATCATAACCTTATAACCTTGCCATATTCTAACTTAGGTTTATCAACATTTTAACAAAACTATGTAAAAGGACAAAGCATAAGCAATCATAAGCAACAGGCAAAAAGCATAACAATTTGAAGCATAAAGATGTTACCTAAATGAGTCCCAATCCAGAGTCTATGAAAGAAAAGCAAACTCTTACCTCCGTCTAAGTATCTCGGTGTAACCTCCAAAATGATACAGGAAAATAAATATCCCAACCTGAATGATATCAGATGAGTTTGTGTTCTCTAAAACCGAAGAATGAATTTTAGCAACAACGGAGGTTAACAGCAGAATATTTATTGAGAGAAAGAAAGCTTCTATCCAAGAGAGGGACAGAAGGGGGGCCCGAGTGGGTTACCCCGACTCTGTCTTTGTTGGGGACTTTTATAGGGAAAAACCTTGAGGTGAGGCGGGTCCAAGGTAGGGGAAATGGACAAAACTATGGTCCGCCAATAAGATTACAGGTATAATTGTCCAGGTAAGACTGAGTGGACTGGGATCAAATGGGAAAGCGAGTCATGTAACAAGCGGGCATGCAGAGAGAGGCTTTTCCCATAAGGGTTAGGTCAGGGGCTTTTCCCGTAAGGGTCGGGTCAAAGACTCTTCAAGGAGGTCAGTCCCTGCTGTTCATCCCTGGGGAGGTATGTGGATGCATTTTTTTAGTCTTCTGTCTTGAGGTCTGGCCCACAGGTATCTTTTATGTTGGCTTCTTTGAGGGCCCAGCCCTGTCTGACTGCCTATAGTATTTCTATCTCTCTCAGCTGTCTATAACACCTGCATCCCTGGGATGGATCTTGTTGTTCATGGTGTATAATCTTCTTGATGGTTTGCTGCATTCTGTTTGCCAGTACTTTATGGAGAGCCTGTGTATATATGTTTATTAGGGAAATTGGTTTACAGTTCTCGTTTTTGGTTGGATTCTTTTCTGGTTTTATTAGCATGGTAATGATTGTTTCCAGGAATGAATTTGGGAGTATTACTTCCCTTCCAATTTCATTAAAGAGTTTATGAAGACATTGGTATAAGCAAAGATTTTATGAACAAAATTCCAATCACACAGGAAATATCACAAAGAATCAACATCTGGCATCTCATCTTATTGATTGCATTCCCAGAGAGTTTTTCATCACAGCTGAACTTGCACTGAAACCCACAGCTTGCTCTGGGGACGCTCCTGGGGCATCTGCCTGCGGAAGTGACTGTGGCTACCCCAGAAAAGGCCTGGAATTCACCGTGGGCCAGGCCACACCCCAATAACTCAGGCTGCTTTCTCTGGGGAAAGACCCAAAAGCCCTGGCAACACAGCTGCCCTTAGGAATCTGGGAAATCTGGGGAATTTGGAGGTCACCTGTCCACAGTTCCAGTGTCTGGGAGAGACACTGAGGCTTGGGAGCAAAGGGAAGTTAAGGAGGCCCAAGTTGGCTCTGGCTGTGGCTGCGCCTCTCTCCTCTCAGGGGCATTTCCTGTTTGCAGTGAGGTGCGGTTGTTACAAAGTTAAAAAGCACTAGTGCTGTGCACTCAGCCCGTATCTGTGGTTAAGAGAAACAGCCCATTTGATGTTTTATGTCTCAATTTTCTGTGTACTAATAAAGAGGCAGAACTGCAGTGAGACTATCGCTATATTTGGCCATAATACAGATTTACAGTCTGCGAGAACACCAAGATTCCCTGGCACTGAAAAATCCCCAAATTAGAAAAACATCATCAAAATCAGACAAAGAAACTTCCCAACTTTATTAGCAAACAAATTAGAAACTGCTATTTTTATTTTTTGGTTTCTTGTTTTTATTTTGCTTTGATTTGATTTTTGGATTTTGTTTTGTTTTGTCAGGATCTTGCTGTGTAGCCCAGGCTGCCTTGAACTCGCAGCCATCCTTCTGCCTCAGCCTCCCAAGTGCTGGGATTATAGGCATGTGCCACCATGCCTGGCTAGAAACTGAGATAGTTTTCAACTCAGTTTTTATCTAGTTGCTTAATCCAAGACTTTGGAAACACATTTATGAAAACTCGGACCACTCCTGTCCTTCTCAAACGGAGAATGCCTTCACAGTGTTATAGGCAGCTGAGCTAGATAAAAATATTATAGGCAGGCAGACAGGGCCAGGCCCTCAAGGGAGCCAATATGGAAGATGTGATACCTTGTGAATGGAGAGGTATTTGCTGTGGGACAGACCTCAAGACAAAGGACTAAACAAATGCACCGACATACCTCCCTAGGTAGGGGCATCAGGGATTGATATTCTAAATAGGTAGCAACCACCTTGAAAAAGTCAGGAAGAGTCACTAGCCCCACCCCTACAGGGAAAGCCCCTGTTCTGTATTCATACCACTTACTGTGTGACTCCTTCCCCATTTGATCCCAATGTTTTGCCTGAACAATTCTTATTTGCCAATCATAGTTTTGTCCCACTTCATGTCCATCTTGTGATTTCCCATTTTCCCCTGTCTTGGACCCGCCGTACCTCAGGGTTTTGCTCTATAAAGTCCCTGGGCAGGGCAAGGTCCTTGGCAACCCACTCGGGCCCCTTCTGTCCCTGTCTTGGACAGAAGCTTTCTTTCCCTCAATAAATATATTCTGCTCTTAACCTCCATTGTTCCTAAAATTCATTCTTTGATTTTAGAGAACAGGAACTCATCCTAGATATCATTCAGATTGGGAGTTTCTAATTTCCTGTAACTACAGCATTCCAGCAGAGGGAAGCCATGCAAGGAGTCTGGTCCTGGTGCTCCTCCCAGTGACAGCTTCCATGCTGGAGTCTTTCCTGGAAAAGCAGAAAGCCAGTGGGTTGTTAGGGACAGAATGGAGAGGGGCTGCCAGGTCTCATTCTGCTTCTGAGACTGCAGCAGGGCTTCCCAAAGTGAGCATGGTGCCTAGACTAGGGGCCAGAGCACTCCTGGTCCAATCAGCTGTAGGGGTTTCTTAGTAGCAGCCCTGTTCTCTAGGCAGCCTCTCTGAGTTGTGACAATCAAGTATTTCCAGCCTTACCTGACACACCCTGCAGAGCAGGACCATGCGAGACTGAGATCCCTGGCCTGAAGGTACAAAAGAAATGTGACTCTTCCTCTTGCAGTGCCCAAGGGACTCTGGCAGGGAGGAACAGTGACCAGAGCAACATTAAGAGCTAAACTTGCTTAGAACTAACTGTGTGAGAAGCACCGTAGAAGATGCTTTCTCACTTTAGCTCACCGTGTCCCTAGGACAGCCTGAGAGGAAGTGGATCGGTTTGCTCAGGTGCTGAGACAACACACAACACACAATCTAGACAACGTGAGCAGAAATGAAACTGACTCCTTCCTTCCTCTCTGCATGCCTTCTTTCCATTGTTGCCTTCCTCACTCTCTTCCTTCCTTCCTTCCATTCATAAAACATTTACTGTAATGTACCCACCATTCTGCAGAGAATTGGGAACAGTAAGATGAAGCAACTCTGGGATCACTGTATTAGTTTTCAATGTTGTTATATCAAATTTCTACCAACTCTGTAGGGAAAATAACACAAATTTACTCCTACCTGTGCTACAGTTCAGAAGTCTGACATAGGTCTCAGTGGACTGACATCAGGGATTTTGTCCAGATTACATTTCTTTCTGGAAGTTTTCTTGCCTTTTCCAGCTTCTGCCTGCATTTTAGGGATTTATCTGCAAAGGCAGCATTGGCAAACTGATTTTTCTCATACTTCCTTCTCTCTGGTTCAGAAACCTGGGACTGCTCCCCATCTTTAAGGAAACAAGAGATTACATTGGGCCCTCCTGGATAATTCAGAATAATTGCCACCTTGAATATGTCTGCAAAATCTTTTTTGATAAGATAACACATTCACAGCTTCCAGGGACTTGGGCATGGTTACTGTGCTGGTCATTGTTCTGGGGTGGGAGCAATACTGCCTTCTGCTCTTCTGTCACCAAGCCAACCAAATTGTGAGTGGTCCCCAGATGTTCCTGCCTTCACTAGCAGGGGTGCTCTCGCTAGATGTACTTGCCAGTAGGGGAAAGCAGAGGAAGACAATTTAAAATAAGTTGTAAAGGGCAGGTATTAAGCTAACTCTACTTTTAATGAAAGTTGGAATATATCTGATTATTTCTCAGACAGCTGGCTCGCATCACAGGTTTTGTTTTGCCGCTCTTAAAAGGTGTGGGTGGCCTATGCCTCCTCTACAGCAGTACCCTTGAGGGCTACCATCAGAGCTCGGCAGTGTAAAGTCTTTGCTGCTTCAGTTGGAATATTATTCTGTAAGAACCCACTTGGTACCCAAAGTCCTAAGCTCCAGGGAGAGGCAAAATCTTGAAGAATAACACCCATGTCATCTCCAGCTGGACTTTTGCCATGGGAGGTCATGGTTGCTGTCCGTCCCTGTCAATACTGCTGTGAGATGGGGCACCCTCCCCGAGTCTGGCCACCAGGGTGTCACAGCTGTTTCTTGGCCACTTCTCTAACTGGGCTCCCTCCTCGCAGCTGCCCCAAAGGAGGAAGAGGTGAGTGCTTTTTAAAAGTGCTTTAAAAATCAAGATCCCATAAATTATTCTCAATCCTGCACACCAGAAAAGTGGCATCTGGTTCTAATAAACCTTACCATTGTCACGATCTCTGTGTACCCACACTTGGGACTCCTTGTGTCAAGGTCCTTCTCTTCTCTCTGGAAAATGTCACTGAAGTTTCTTTATTCCAGACTCAACTTTCGTTCTCCGTGCTACTCTCCTATCTCTTGTGTCCCCACCTGCAGTTTTATCCACAATGTTCTTAGTCAGTAGACCTTAGTGCTTTTTTAATTAAAATTGAATGCAGTCCTAGGTATCTGCAATGTTTACAATTAAGGCATGCGAAAATCCGGAAGCATCTTTGATACTGTATCTTCCAACCCTCGGTGGAGAATTAGTAGATTCCCAAAGTCGAGGGTCTGAGCTTTCTAAATTCAGTAGGATTAGCACATCCACACCTATGCTACTCCAAATACTCACATACTAGAAAAAACACTGTGACTCAGTTGTGTAATTAGGGTACTGGCCCAGTGCCAGCTCCCCCCCCACACACACACAGACTTCCTGCACGTGCATCGGCACTGTGACTCAGAATAAAGAAACAGCAGCCCAGGGATCTGTGCATCAGGAACATATCTCCTCAATTTCATAAATTTCTCTCTTAGTCAAAAAACTATTTTGCTGTAACAGCCAAAACCAGATTTCCACCTTCTGTTTGGATCTAGAATCCACAGTGCTCACTGGGTGATTTAGGGCCTGATACTTATGGTCTTGGAGAGCCAGGGCTCCTTCCTTGTAAGGTGAGCTCAGAGAGAGCCTCTGACCTGCTCCCTGCAAGGGTTTAAGCAGATCAGCGCAGAGAGCAGCCACAGTGAATTTGCACACTGCGTGCTCACTGATCTCAGCTGTTGAGGTTCATTACTCCTGTGAAGCACCTCACTGCTCGGGGAACAGATGTAGCCTCCAAAGAAGGGCTCTCCACCCCACTTTCCAAAGCCGCGTGGCCTCTGGTCACAGAAAGATTGGACAGAAACATTGTTCTAAAGAACAGAGCTGTCTGCATCCACCTCCAAAATTGGAGGAGCCTCCCTTAGCCAGCAGTGCGCAAGTCAGAGGATGGGAGGTGGTGCACAAGCACAATAAGCTGTCTGCGTCCCAGAGAAAGAAGAAAAGACCAAAAGGGTTCACAAGGGCAGAGGGGAGACAGTCTCTAAGGGCCACTGTGGCGCTCTGAGAAGGGCCACCCAGCCATGAAGTGAGGTCAGTCTCCACTTAACAGAGAGTGAGCCACCTCCAGAGAAAGGGCCACGCAGGTCACTAGTCAGTGTCCCCAGGGACCCTTGGGCAGCAGAGGAAAGAGAAGTGTGTGCCGCAGCTCCTGGACACAGAGCTGGCAGTCTAGGTGCTCCACGGTTAACTTCTGAAGGAAAAATCACTTTTCTGGCATGATGGCTTGCTTATTCCACTCCAGTGCTAAACAGCAAAAATTGGAATTGACCCAGTTCATGATCGCAAAATTTAAAATAGGAACAATAAAGGCTTTGTTTTTCTGAGCATTAACCTGTCTGAATCACATTTCTGACTTGAGAAGTGGTACACAATCTCTGTGATGCCATTTGGCAAAGTTATATACATCCAGGAACTGTTTCCATTTCTTCTGGATTTTCCAATTCGTTGGCAGAGTTAATCATAATAGCCTGCGGTCCTTTGTGCTTTTGTACCATTGGCGGTTCAGGTGTGTGATTCTTCTTTTATCTGTGATTTTGTCCTCTCTCTTCAGTTTCTATCCCTCTCTCTGTCTCTTCTCTCTTTTATTTTGTATTATTTTATTTTACAGAGAGTAAAATCACAAACATAAACGAGACAAAGCAAGCACATTAAAAGCGATACAGGATTTCAAAACAAAATGATAGGAATTAACAGTGGTTGTTATATTACATATTGTTATCTTCAACTACGTTGCTCAGATTACCAGATATAAGAATGGAAGATTATTCTAACCATTAAAGAGACTAAAAAGACAATTATTAGATAAAACATTAGAGATAATATAGAGTTTCACTAGACAAGATGGCAGCAATTCATCAGTGGTTGTTCTATTGCATATTTTGTGTTTTTATTTTGAGACCAGATCTCACTAAATCACTAAGCTGTCTAATCCTCCTGCATCAGCCTCCCCAGTGCACCACATGTCTGGCTTCTTCTTTTTTTTTTTTTAATCTAGCTAAAGTTGATCACTTTTGTTTATCTTTTCCAAAAGCTAATTTTTTTCATTGACTTTTAATAATTGTTTTAGTCTTTTTCATTTATTTCTGCTCTGATCTTTATTATTATTGCTTTCTTTTTATTAGCTTTGTGGGTTTAATGTATTTTTGTTTTTCTCATTCCCTGAGGTCCATCACTGGGTTGCTTATCTGAGACCTTTTCTCTGGTTTTGATGTGTTTCTTCTACGAACTTCCCTCTGAAAACTGCTTTTGCTGTTTGCACAACTTTTGCTATTCTGTACTTCCACATTCATTTGTTAAGTTCCCTCAGTGAACCACTGGCTGTTTGGAAGCATATTTACATAATCAGCACTGTTTTCAAACTTCCTCTTACTGTTATTTCTAGTTTTATTCCACTGCAGTCAGAACAGGCATTTGGTGTGAGTTCAATTGCTTCTTGAGTGAGTTAGGACTTGTTCGTGGCTTGCTGTTTTGTGTGCAGTTGAGAAGAATGTGTAACCTCAACGGATTTAACTTCTACACTGAAAATGGAGTGTTGAGAAAGGGGCTCCCTCTACCTTTGAGTCAGTAACATTAGTAACAGTCATGACACCATTACTGGTGTTTTTCTATGTTGTTTTAAAATTCTCACAGCCACATTTTCCATACTAGGCAACAGGTGAAAGAGATGTGGACCATGTCCCAACTCACACAGCGGAAAATGGCAGAACCAGAAATCAAAAATTCCTGTCTGAACCAAACAAAACCCCAAAAGAACTGCTGCTCTTTTGCATCCCAGCAACCCCTGGAAAGCCATGAGATACAGGGCTTACAGGAACCTAGAAGGACCAGAGGCAGAGCGGACTTTAGATGTCCCTGCCACAAATCCCTTTTACATCCAGATTGTGGTTTTGTATCTGAGGACAAGGCTGTGGCTTTTGAAGATCTCTGAGAGTGAACATTATTTTCACAAATACCTTTGGAGCAAGACCTGCCAGGATCAAGGTGGATGGCCTGGAAAACCTACAAGTCCTCTACACTTCAGCTTCCTGCTTCTGAGATCATATGTCCATCCCCCAGGGAATCGTGAAAACCCAGCTGAGGACAGGCTCAGTGCAGTGTGCCAGAGACTTTCCAAGTCTATGTCCAGGCAGGCAGGAGAGCAGCCTACAGAGCAACTCTTCTTAGCGGCTTCAACGCTGCTGTCTCTTCAGTCACTCCTTCCTGATAGTCTTCCCCAGTCTCTGGTAGAAGTGGCCCCATCCTCAGTTCTGTACCATGGGACCAAACTTGTCTCTTCACAGATATTCGCACTGTGGTGAGTTCTCCATACCTCCAGGGTGTATGTAGGCCCAGCACTTGATAGTCATTCATTCACTTATTCAACAATATTGATGGATAGCCTACCACCTCCTTAGCTTCTAGGAGTGCAAACAAGATAAACAAGATCTTGCCTGCACAGTGTTAGTGGTCTGATGAGTGCTGTCATCACAGATACATAGTGTTGTGAAACAATGGAACAAATGTGTGAGTTCATGTAGCAGACCCAGAGGTAAACTGTTACAGCTGCAGAGGGATGTGATGTAGGTGTGACTTCGAGGAGTAGGGACAAGTGGACTCTATGAGACAATCCATGATTAGTGAGTTTAAGTGAATGAATGTTCTAAGCCAGTGGGTTCTGTGGCAATTTGTTAATCAGTAACAATAATTGGAACATCATTGTGAGTTGAGTTCTCTCTCAAACTCCAGACAGTGAAGTACTAATTCTTAATATTTCAGAATGTAGCTAAGTGGGGGGCAAAGTCTTTAAGGAGAAAGTGTGCTTAATGAGCTCAATGGGTAGGTCTGAAGCCAACATGACTGCTGCAGGATCTGGCAGTGTGACAATAGGATGTCAGAGTCTAGTGTGACCCCTGCCCTTGTCAGAAGAGAGTGGGGCACACACACACACACACACACACACACACAGAGGAGAGGCCACGCACAGACACACAGACGTGGGGACAGAATGACCATGGAAAACCAAGGAGAGAGGCCTCAGAAGAAGCCCTTGCCCACATTCTGACCTTGAACCTTCAGATCTATGAAGAATAAATTTCTGCTTCGACAGCCATGTCAGTCTTGGTATTTTGTCATGGCAGCCAAAGCTATTATTTCAAACCCCTAAAGGGTTATTTCCTCCCAAAATCCTTCAATCCATAAACACAGTCCCCCAGAACATTTATATTCACTTTCTGTTTCTATTTTCAGAACCTCAGGAGCTTTTAAAATGTGGTCAATAAATGTATCATGTGTACATTTGTATACTGACTACTCAGGAAAATCACCCAAGTAGAGCAGAATTATCTTTAGTGTCAAGAACTCAGGCACCAAACCTGTCAATCACAACACAGCAAAGCAATGAGCCCGGACAGAGAGCACGTGGGAACAGAGGCTCCAGTCCCAGGAGTCCCAGATGGGAAGAAGAGGGGGGCAGGCAATCAGAGGCAGGGAGGGTTCTGTCCTAACCGAGCCCAGGGTCCATCTCATCTGTCATGCCCTTCACCTTCTGTATCCTGAGAGCTGGCGAGCGGAGGTGGGGAGGGAGGGTGGGCAGCACGGCGTGTGGTGCCCCAAGGGGCACACTATTGCACGGTCAATGGGGGTGGTGTAACAGTGGGGGAAAGGCCTGGTAGTTGGGACAGCAAAAGGGCTACAATGCAGCCTGAGGCTCATTACTCTTAGATTTTCATTTCCCCCTTTCTAAAATAGCCCTGTGTATAAGTGGGTCTTGGATGCGCACATATGGCCATCAACAGATGACTGGATAAGGAAATGTGTTTACACATCATGAAGTACTAAGCTGCCATAAAGAAGGATAAACTTGAGTCCTTCAAGGCAAATGGATGCAATCTGAGAATATAACATTAAGTGAAATAAGTCAGACACACAAGCTCAAATATTGCATGGTTTCTTTTATATGAGACTTTCTCTCTCGTTTTATAAATTTATAAATTTTAGAAATTTACAAATTTTATAAATGAGTGAGTGCAAAATAGAAGATAAATAGAAAGTAGGGAGATCCTTTTAATAAATGGGTGAACTAGAGTTGGAGTGAGGACAGCAAATTGGGTGGAAAAATAAACTTGAAGGGACAAAAAGTGATGACGAAAATTGAACTTTTGCAAATGAGAAGGGGCCCAAGGTTTGGGGGCGGGGAGGGAGAGGGAAGCGGGGGGAATAGGATAAAAAAGAACTGTGATGTACCATGAACCAACTCCAGGCAATAAATATAGCCATTGTGTACTGTGAACATGTACAAATACATGGTAGAACATTAAAGTGTCTAATCTCACCTGCCATGCTGGTTTCTGAGACAGTCGCATAATGAAAGCCCAAGCAGAGAGTGTCCAGCCATGGTCGTGGCACAGGGGCTCTGGCTTCTAGCACGAGGAGGAAACCTGCAGACCCCAGGGGACACACACCAGGACCGCGCAGCCCTGAAGACCTGTGCGTTTTGAAATCGCTGAGAATAAGGAAAGAAACAAGCTCTGAGTGTCATTTTCTCTGGGCACAATTTCTCACCAGGTACAGAGCAGGACAGCCAAGCAGTGCTAGTCAGGAGGGCGGTGAAGCCTAGCAGCTCCAGGTGGCCACAGGCTATAGGTAGAACACAAGTAGGTATTACTTTTTTATGGAAAAAAAATTATTAACAAAGTAATAGGAGAATAACAATAGTTAATATATTGTGTATTGTTATCTTTGTAGTAGCTGTTCAGAGTACAAGATATGGGCTTAAAATTTCTCCAAACAATATTGGCACAAACCTTTCTTTTCAAAGAACTAAAAGAAACTAGCAGTATAATTACCTTGTATTTTGTTTTTCTTTTCTTTTTCTTTTCTTTCCTTTCCCCTTTCCCCATCCTAGTTCCTTTTTCCTTTTCAATAACTTCTTCCTATTTCACAATATCTATTGTGCATTTTGTATGTTATTTACTCTTTCAGTTTTTCCCACCAGGGAGACAATATGATGCTTATACATGTGAGTCTGATTTATTTCACTCGTGAGTATGGTCTCCAGTTGCATCCATTTACCTATAAAAGTCTCAAGTTTATCTTTTTTTATAGCTGATTAGTATTCTATTGTATAAAAATACCACATCTTTTTTTATCCATTCCTTGGCTGATGGGGATTTGGGTTGTTTCCAAGATTTAGCTATTACAAATTGTGCTGCTATAAACAGGTGCACAGATATTGCTGTGGCATGATGCTTTTAAATCTTCCTGGAAGATACCCAGAAGGGGAATAGCTGGGTTGAATGAGCCCTCTAATCCTAGGTTTTTGAGGACTCTCCACACTGATTTCCACAGTGGTTGTACCAGTCTACATCCTCCCCAACAGTGGAGAGGTGTCCCTTTTCCCCATGGCCCCTCCAGTATTTGTTATTGGTTGATTCTTGATGACCGCCATTCTTTCTACAGTGAGATGGTATCTCAGTGTTGTTTTAATTTGCATCTCCTGAATGACCAGTAATGTTGAACATTTTTTCACATATTTATTTCCCATTTGTATTTCTCATCTGAAAAGAAATAGGGCTATTTCAAAGATGGAGCAGTGTACCCAGTGTCCAAATCCAGCCCGCAGAGGGTGAAGAGCTCCTCATGAAACCCTAACCAAGAGGTAAAAGAGGCAGCTCCCCAACCACTGAGAAGCCACCCTTGCTGGGAGGGTCCCTGCTCTGCTAAGAAGGCTTAGGCAGGACAGTGTCCACATATAGCAGGATTACCTTAAACTCTAAAAAGCTTTTAACTTTTTCAAAATTGAACTTATTAACACTTAATTAACTTGCCAAATGACCTTGAGCAAGGTACTCCCCCTTTCTGGGCTCCTGGGCTCCAGCAGACAGCATGGCTACCACTTGTGGCAGTGGAGGGTCCTCCCTGCCACAGCCCAGGACTGACCCTCTGTCGTGGTGTGCCACTGGCCGCACCCTTGCCTAGGATTCCAACCCTGGCTCCCGACTTGTCCACAGATTTTGTCCCAACTCTTTATAGACAGTATAACAGCTCTCTATGCCAACCTTGCTGACATCTTGACATAAGAAATGTCTCTCCATCCACCCTGCCTTTCCACTCCAGCCCACTGCCACTTCCTAATCTGGAGCCTCCTAATTGGTTTTCTCCCTCCAACTCATCTTTGCATAAGCCCCAGAGGGATATATCTAGAGCAGAAATTTAATTACACAGTCTTCCTACTTATAAGCACCATATGAACGACCATTAACTTCAGTACCAAGTCCAGGCTTGCCCCCAAAGCCTCTCTAGCCTCATCCTTCTATGTTGTGTTCACTACACCTTGGGCTCTGTCCATCTTCAACTCTCAGCACTTTCAAACATGCAGGAGGACTTACATACTGACCCGGCTGGCTCAAGTGCACCAATAAACATTTTACAAATCATTAAAACACCTCGCTTGATCTGCACAGCAGCTCTGCTGAGCACGTACTCGCTGCCCTCCCTGGCTCGGGCCAGGAAGTGGAGGAAGCTTGAGAGACAGGCAGTTCCTCTTAGTCTCTGTGGCAAATGGTGTAGAGTCAGATGCTACCCGCCGGCAGCCCCTCAGCACACACTTGCAGCTTCTCCTGGGCCATCCTCAGCCCACGCCCGCCCCTCGGAAACCCCGCCCAGGGGCAGCTCCAGCTCTACCAGCTACCTTCGTCCTCACCTCCACCATCCAAACTCCCAATTTCAACATCAGAAGATGGATCCAGTGTGGACCAGAGGAAAGCAGGTGCGCTGAGGGGGCAGTGAAGAAAGCCAGGTAAAGGAAGGCGCGCAGAAGGTAAAGCTCCCTGGATCAGGCATTACACAAGTGGGACCATTGCTAGACCGCAGGACCCTGGCCCCCAGGCCCAGCATGGGCGCCTTCTTGGGAGAGGACTGGGCCCCTGTGGGCAGAAGCCGGTGCCTCAGCCTTGGCCGGGTCACTGGGATAGGCTCTGAAACCCTCTACCCTCTCCACCAGGAAGTGAGATATTCACAGACCAGTACATCAGAGAAAGCAGAAGAGGCCACAGGGTGCATGAGAAACCCCAGTGGGCAGTGGAGGACATGGAGAATGAAGGCACAATTCTGATTAGGGAGCTCAGGTCAAAATATGGAGAAGACGGTAGCCTGGGGGCTCAGAGAGTAAGCGGCACTGTGAACTGCAGACTGCAGGAGAAAGGCATCAGACTGACCTAGAGATACACGCTCACCTACTCCTTCCCCCAACACCCGTAGTCTTGCTCCAAGGGGTGGGCTGAGTGACCCACCCCAGCACTGTGCACCGTCCAGGGAATATCTACACCCCACTGGGCTTCAGAGTGCAGTGATCCCTGAGCCTCCACAAAGCCCATTGGCTAGACAGTGATGCTTTGGGGACGTGGACAGTGAGAGGGAGAGTGGTACCAGAGACATTGGGCACTGGGTTTGCCCCAGCAGAAGGCTGAGAGAGGGGAAATTCAGAGGCAGCCTTAGATGTGCAGTGCTGGGAAGGGAGTGGGACTGAGATGGCCGTGGCAGAAGCAGTGGAGAACTGGATTCTGGGCCAGTGGCACTGTACTCTTCCCACCCCAAATGAGCTGAGGAAGGTGGATTTGGGATAGGGGCAAAGGTCTGCAGTTACCCAAGCCCAGGTCCAGCTTGCAACCAGGATGCAGGCATACAGCACCCCAGCCCCTTGCTAACCAGGCAGGCAGTTAAGCAAATCACAGGTAGGGGCAGCTGAGAGACCTGCAGTTGAACTCAGGCTGCATTGAATGAGGGTTAGGGGGGTTGTATTTTTGTTTTTCTTTTTTTCCTCTCGTCTTTTTTTTCTCTTCCTCTCTTATGTCTTGATCTTCTCTCCTTCTTTTGATCCAACAGAGGGACAGAAACTTAAAAGGTGTTAGAGAACAGAAACAGATCACTTACAAGGGCAAGCCCATTAGATTTACAGCAAACTTCTCAACCCAAAGCATAAAGGCCAGGAAAGCTTGGAGAGAAGTGATTCAAGCCCTAAAAAAGAAACAACTTTCAGCCCAGCCTAATATATCCTGCAAAACAATCTTTCAAAGTTGACTTTCCAAGACAAAGAGCGCCTTAAAAAATTCCACAAAACCTGAATTTCCAAAAAAATCTGAAGTATATCCTAGACACAGATAATGCAGGCAACATTGCCTAAAAGTCTAAAGGAATGAACACATCAAGCAGGGCAAGCAGTTAAGAAAAAAAGAAAAATAAAGAAAACAGTCATATAAAAATAATTCAATGACAAGAATAAGCCAATACCTTGCAGTAACAGCTCTAAACTCCCCAATCAAAAGACACAAATTGGCAGACTGGATCAAAAAATAAAATACAATGGAATGTTGCATTAGTAACTGCTTCCAAACCTGTACCCTAATAGGCAAAAGCATTAAGAAATGGATAGATTCTGAGACATACATCAGTTATGAAAGCTGAACCAAGAAGATATAAAAGCCATAAACAATCCATAATAGGCAAAGAAATTGAGGTAGAGATAAAAAATAAACCCAGAGAAGCCCATGACCTGGTAGATACACCTCTAAATTCTACAAGAACTTCAGAGAAGATCTAATGTTAATACTTCTCAAAATCTTTAATGAAATTGAAAGGAAAGGAGCACTGCCAAGCTTATTCTAGAAGCTAACATTATCTTGATACTAAAACCAGACAAGGATCTTACTGAAAAAGATAACTACAGACCAATCTTTCTAATGAGCATAGATATAAAAATCTTCAATAAGATACTGGCAAAAAGAATGAAATAAATCTTCAAAAAGATCACATACCATCATGATGAAGGAGGCTTCTTCGTCCCAGGGATGTTAGAATGATTCAACCTATACAAATCAATAAATATGAACACATAAACAGAAACAGAGACAAAAATCACATGATCATCACAATGGAAACAGAAAAGGCCTTTGACAAAATTCAACATCCAATCACAATAAGAAAAATTCTGAAAAAATAAGTATAGAAAGACTTTATCTCAATCTAATAAAAGTCATTTATGACAAACTTACTTCCAACATCATATTAAATGGAGGAAAACTGAAACTTTCTTCTAAAATCAGGAACAAGACAAGGATATCCATCATCACCACTCCTGTGCAAGAGTATTCAAAACTTTAGCCATAGCAATCAGGCAAGAGAAAGAAATAAAAAGGATACGAGTAGGAAATAAAGAAGTCTAACTATCCTTATTTTTAAAAAGCATGACCTTTCACACAGAAGACTCAAACAGTTCCATCAAAAGACTCCTAGAATTAATAACCAGATTCAGCAATGTAGCAGGATACAAAATCAACACAAAAAAGTAATAGCATTCCTGTACACCAATAATGAACTCACTGAGAAAGAAATTAGGAAAACAATGCTGTTTACACATAGCATTAAGAAACATAAAATACTTAGGAATTAAACTAACCAAAATGAAAGACCTTTACAAAGAAAAACTATAGTACCCTGAAAAAAGGAGATCAAAGAGGACATCAGAATATTGAAAAATGTTCCTGAACAGACCGAAACAATACAGTCAAAATGGCCATTCTTCCAAACTTGTTATTAAATGTAACACATATCAAAATACCAACAGCATTTCTCTCAAAACTAGAGAAAGCAATCCTAAAATTCATATGGAACCTGAAGAGACCCAGAATAGCAGAAACAATCCTGTTCAACAAGAACAAGGCAGAAGACATTCCAGATTTGAAGTTATATTACAAAGTGACAGTGATAAAAACTGTATGGTACTGGCAGAAAAACAGACATATAGATCAATGAAACAGAAAAGAGGATGCAGAAAGAACCCCAGGCACTTTCAGCCACCTGATCTTTGACAAAGAGGCCAAAAGCATAATGTGGAGGGAAGAGCCTCTTTACCAGTGGTGCTGAGAGAACGGGTTATCCACATACAAAAGGATAAATCTATATTCATAGCTCTCACCATCTACAAAAAATTATAAATAGAAGTGAATCAAAAACTTAGATATTAAAACTAAGAGTGAAGAGATGAGCTACAGAATGGAGAAAAATTTGCCAACTCATTCTCAAACATGGGGCTATTATCTAGAATATACAAAGAACTCAAAAGCATTATACACCCCCCTAAATGACCCAATCAAAAGCTGGGCAAGTGAAATGAATAGAAAAGTAGCCTTCTCAGTAAAGAAGTAAAAGTGTCTAATAAATACATGGAAAAATGTTCAACACCTTTGGCTGTGTTGGTTTGGGGGTATTTTGTGAGGAAGAACAACAATATAATACAGGACACATATTCTATAAGGTTATTTATAATAGCCACCCAAAGAACAATATATATAAGAGAGTGCAGGAAATCTGCCCACACACTAAGACCAAGCAATCTAGCTGAAGGTCTGGATCCCACAGCAATGTCCTGCATGAATCCAGCTGGAAGACCTAGAGCCCATAACAATGCCTCCCACAAGTCCAACTGGAGGCCCAGAGCCCATAACAATATCTCATACAGGCTCGTTTCATAGATCTGCGCTGGGAAGGCCCAAAGGTCAGTGGCGGACTCTAGGAAGTCTGTGCCAGTGGGATGAAGGATCTGTGCTAGCAGTCTGAGGGATCTGCCCTGGAGCCAGAAAGTGATGCTCAGAAGAACCCGAGCTCCCCTGAAAGGTACCACAGCTATCCCCAGCAATGGTGAGGTCCCGAGCTCCTCCAATAATCAAGAAGGCCGAGTTCTCATCAGGGAAGCCAACACAGCAAGCTTCTCCAGGAGACCAGCAGTGCACCATCTTCCCCTCTGGAGCCAGGAAATGATGCTCAAAGTGAGGACCAGAGCTCCCCCAAAGTGAATCAAAGCTATTCTCAGTGCCAACAAGGTCCCGAACTCCTTGGAGGATGAAACAGCCAAGTTAATCAGGAGAGCCAGCATGACGAGCTCCTCCAAAACAACCAACAGCTCCTTACAGCTTCTACAGCTTCCAACAGCCTTTCTCTGCTCCCAAAAGCCTTTCTTCTTCTTCTCCAGTTCTGCCTTTTATGCTGCTGGCAATAATCCTCAGGTGGACCTCCCATAAGTAAGCACCATGCTTACTTAGTTCAGCTGGAGGCTGTAAGTCAACCACCAGTTGTTAGTCCACTACATTGGCCATGGGAAAAATGCAGATTAAGACACAGATTCCCTCTTACTCCAAATGGATATCTACCATCAAGAAATCAAATAATAACAAATGCTGGCAATGCTATGGGGATAAAAAGGAAGGCTTCTACACTGTTGGTGGTAATATAAGTAAGTATAACCACTACAGAAATCATAATGAAGACTCCTCAAAAAACTAAAACTAGAAATTCCATTTGACTCGGCTATTTCTTTTCTAGGTATCTTCCCCCCTAATTAAAGACATTATATTACAGTAATACATGTATCATAATAGCTAAATCTTAGAAGTACCTATATGTCCATCAACAGATGAATGAAAAAATGCAGCATTTATACATAATGGGGTACTATTCCGCCATAAAGAAGGATAAACTTGAGTTATTTATGGGATAATAGGTACACCTGGAGACCACAGTACTAAAGCGAAATAAATCAGATACACAAGCTCAGATATTGTGTGGTTTCTCTTATATGAGAAACACAGATTATAAGTAATTTAAGGATAATAAAAAAGACAACAGAAAACAGAGAGATAGGTCCTTTGCAAATGGGAAGGGAATCTAGAGATAGAGGCAGGCAGGGAATGGTGGGGAAGGGGAAGTAAAAGGAATTAAGCTGTGTAATCATTTGTACAGCAAACATTTATTAATAAACATTTAAAAATTGAATCAAAAGCCAAAGCATGAAGCCAAGCTTCATGAGTAGAGCCTCCCCAGCCCTTCATTTAGGACACAGTTACATCTCTCCCGAGGGTAGCTGAGAACATAAAATGCAGTAATGCTTGAAACCACCTGGTGCATAGGAATTTACCAGATAGAAACTACTACTCACAAGCCTGTCCCGCTCCCATCTGCTAGGACCTCACCTGGCTCATGTTGCTGTCCCTGGTGACTGGCCAAAGAATAAGGCTGAAAAAGACTTTCAAAAGACCAAGTTAGACAAAGGTTCAGACCAGCCCAGCAAGCACCCTGGACAGAGGGAGCCCAGCTCACCCTGGCTAACCTCAGGTAGTGCTCCAGAGCCAGAGGGGGAGTGTGTCCCAGACCTATCCATACTCTGGGCAGCTGAGAGTGTACAGTCTTCCCCCTCTACTGCCCAGAAGGCCAGGCCTAGTACTCTGTCTCTATCTGGCAGCCTTCACTTTGCCAGTGTGTCCTCCCCACTCTGCTCCTCTGCTGCAGACAGCTCCGGCTGTGTCGACCCAGTCCCGTCAACCTTGACTGTCAGCTTGACTAAAATAAGAGACTTCCTAAGAGGTGGCCGGATAGTCAGGACACCAGGCTCATCAATGAACTCACAGTTAAATGACCTTTAGGAGATGAGGCCCTGTCAGAGGAAGTGGTCATGTGGGTCCATATAACCATATGGGGACTATATATATCTGGCCCTGCCCCTTCCTGTCTGGCTCCTCCCGCTGCTCCCCTGCTTCTTTCTTCCTGGACACTGTGAATGGAGCAGCTACCCTCTGCCTGCCCTTCCACCGTGCTCTCTCCACCTTGGAGACCACTGACCATGGACTGAACCTCTGAGAGGGTAAGCCAAAATAAACTGCTCCTACTCTAAAATGTGTATGTCAGGTATTGGGTCACAGTGCATTAGTTAGGCTTCTGTAGAGGACAAATCAATAGAAAATATATATATAACTACAAAAGGAATTTATTATGTGTGCCTATACGATCAGAGGCGGGAGAGCCCACAGTGACCATCTCCATGATTAGGGAAGAGAACCCAAAATGGCCATCTCCACACTGCAGAGCCAGAAGTTGCAGTAGCCACTCAACCACAGAACAAGAGGGGCTGAGACGCAGCACCAGTCCGAGGGTGAGCACCTGGAGAGTCACTAGTGCTAGCCTATGCTGGAAGAGTGAGGAAACTGGGGACCTAGGAGGTTGAAGAAGCAGGAGATCTGGAGATTGATGGCCACCGCAACAGCAGCACAGAGCACACCACTCTTCAGAGGCACACTGCCTCCTTCTCCCACTCCAACCAGGGGAGTGCCCCCACCTCAGTTTTCTGGCCTACATGTCAATCATACACACACACACACACACACACACACACACACACACACACACACAGAACTGTGCTTTATTAATCTGCAAGCATTTGTAATCCACTCAGGATGATACACGCTGGTAGTAATCAACTAAGGAAAGCTAACACGTGACCTCCTGTGTCTGCTTCTTCTTGGTAGGCCATGCTGACGGGGATGGCCTTGAGTGAGAGCTCAGCATGCAGCCCCTGAGCTGCCAGGGAATGGACTCCTGGCAGAGATGCCAGTCTTGCGATGCTGGGCAGGACAGTGGCCATCCTGGAGCTGTCATTTGTCCCTCTGCAGTGTAAGACCAGTAATCAGAATTCGTGCACCCATCATCCACCTCACTGGTAAATCCCAGAACATGGTTGGACCACAATAATATCCCAGTCCATTGTTCCTGACTCTTCTCAGATGCTTGTATGCAATTTAATCTACAGAGAATAAATCTATAAGACTCAAAGTCCCAGTGCTTCTTAATAGCCATTTTCTTACTTCAAAAAAGTGGAAGTTGGTCCTTTCTTGAATCACTGTACACACCCTAAGTAACCTACTCAACAACCCTATGTTTCTTTAAGGTTTATCTTGAAATCTGTCACACAGAGATTCCGTCTTTAGTCAGTCTACCTCTCAAGTCACACTGTAAGCAGACTAGGAGCAGCACGCTTTCAAAAACTGCACTTAACCTCTGTGAGACACCGACCCAAGGAAAGAAAAGCATTTACTTCATTTTCAAGGAAATTGCTTCCAACAAACCTCCCCGGTGCCAGCTTCATCCTGCTGTCCAAACTCTGGCAAAGGTCTGGGGACAAAGTTACCCCTCCAGGCCCTCTTGCAGCCTGTCATAGGGGCCAGACCCAGTCACAGAGAGAGCAGCTGCTGATCCTCACGTGAGCCAGAAGCTATCTTGCCTGAGGTTGAACAGAGGTGTGTCTCCAGAAAGCCACTCCAGCCACTCATGGGCCTGAAGGCATGTGTCTTAGATGCTTTGCTTTGCCACAGTGTGGAAGAGGAACACAGAAAAATGGACAGCTCTATGTTTCTCTCATGTGGAGAGAAGACTTTGAACCCAAATTACTGTAATTTGGGACCACTTAACGCCTTTCATCAACTCCCAATGTCTTAGTTTAACAAATGGAATCATAAATTATGCAACCAACAACAACTGCACTTATTTGCAATTAGAACTTGTCAGTGCCCAGCCTATGAATAATTAATACTAGGGTGACTTTGATGGAGCAGGCGCACTGTGGAGAGTAGTTAGGAAGACTCTGTTCCTGAGCTCCAGTTCAGACTGACATGATCTCTGGTGAATCTTTCCAAATAATTTTCAGCAGATGAGGTCTACACCATAACTAGCTAGAAACAAAAAAGCAAGGTAAAACTAATTCCAAGAATATTTTGTGGCTGGGATTATAGTATACAAGGGTACCACGTTCTTGTAAATTTCCACTGAATGACAACTCCCTGATTCTGCGCCAATTTGGAGGAAATGTCTTTGGAATCACATTTTCCCCTGTCTATGAGGTATGCACATAGGGATCTGTGACTCTTGCATTCTGTTTTAGATTTTAAGTATTTATGACACTTTAGAACTTCTATCTGAATAAGACCCTAAGGAATCTGTAGGTAGAACTCTATTTCAATAGAATTATTCTTGGTCAGCCTAATGTTTTATTTTATGTATTTAAAAATATTATTTTATGAGCAGATTCACTGCCTTCACCAGATTATCAGAGATCCATGTTGCAAAAATGGGTTAAAGATTCTAGATAAATAGCACTTATGCACATCAAATTTAATCTCCACCCAAAGCGAAGGTATGGGAGACAGTAAACCCTGAAAAAGCAGTGCTGGAGAGGACTTCATCAACTGCCCATCTCAGCCTCCTAACTTTCTCCTCTGTAGATCAGGATCCTCCATCACAGCCTACTTGGATGATGAAAAGTCATTCACAACCCCCTCTCTCAATTCATCCAACTATACTCTGGTTTCTCTTCAGATCATATAAATCTTTCACCGTTTTCAATTCACCCAACAACCTATAACCAACAATCTACCCTATAAGGCGGGCATATCCCTATCTCAATTTTAAAGCGAAAGGGAACCATGCAGAGAGGGAACCACTGACCCAAAGTCATATGCTAGAACCAAAGTTTCCTAATGCTAAATCTTTGCTATTTCACTTTGCCATGTTAGTCATCAGCCCTGGAAATGACATAAAATAACACATTGTCAACAAAATACAAAAATGTAACTTCTCACAGCAGAAAAATTACACTTACTCTAAATGTCTCATAGTGTGGGGTAGTGGTGAATACTCTCCTTCATGGTTGGAGTATTGACTCATTTTCTAAGCTAATAACAGAAATTCCCTAAACCACCCCCTAGGACTCCATCAGATACATGAACTTGAAAGCCTGTGACTGCCAGGACAAAAGATGCTGTAATAGCTGAGCCATTATCTCTGCAAATGAAGAAGTGCTTTGATTCTCAGCTTTTCTGTGATGGTTTCCAAAACAAAGTCTTGCTCAGAACTTTACACTCATGAAAAAGTAAATTTTAAACTTTGGTTTCTTTCTAGTTATTCTAGAATCTGCCTCACAAGAACGAAAGGGAGCTTACTATCCACAGGCCATTCCAACTCAAGATAAAACTTAGTAGCTACCTGTATTGGGAAAGTAAGTATCTACCAAATAGCACTGAGCTGAGCAACATGAAAGGGCAGTGAATAAGATATAAAGTCAAGGGTCAGAAGGGAGACAAACAGTTACAAACAATAACTGCAGCCAGACACGGAGCACACCTGTAACCCCAGCACTTAGAAGGCTGACGTAGGACGATCACAGTTCGAGCCCAGCCTCAGCAACTGAGCAAGACCCCATCTCAAAGTTTTTTAAAAATTCATTTAAAAAGGGATGGAGATGTAGTGCAGTACAAAGACCTTAAATTCAGTCCCCAATATTGTAAATAATAATTACACTAGGAAAGAGAATATGCCAAGCCAAAACACAGAAGTGCACCACAGAAAGACAAATTTATTTTGAGAAGTGAAATGGAATAGGTGAGAATCTGAGACACGGCCCACACATAGATGCCCTGCTTCTGTCTCCTCCATCAGGAAAAGGGTAGGAAGGAAAAAGGAGGGCTGCCTAGGGAGTACTGGGGTGCAGCCCAAGGAGGAGGGTGCTATCAAGTGGAGGAGCCTGAGCAAGGCTGGAAATCCATCAATTACATCACAAAGACCTTGCACAGCAAGGCAAAGAATCCAAGCCATCTCATTGGGACAGTTAAGTGCAATATTTGCAAAATCTGATTATTTAGAAATTTTACTCATGAGGCTTGGGCCAGGGGAGTGGGACCTAAAGAATTTGAAACTGCGAGGCCAGTTACAAAGCTGACAGGTGCCTGATCTTCAGAAAAAGCAGAAACACCCTCCCAGAACTCTTACTTTACATCCAAAGCTGCTGCCTCTGGGCAACTTTAACAAAGATCTTTTACAGACAGTTCATTCAGATTGATTCCCAAAACCAAAAAAAAGAAAGAAAAAAAAAAGAGAACTAGTAAAAAATATCCACCAAGTTCATTTGGTCGGCAAGAGGAAGCTATCATATTGTGTATTACACGTGATGATTGGCTAGTCCTTTGATATTGAAGAATAACACAAACCACTAAGGAGAGAAGTCAGTTGTTTAGAAAGCTTCCCACCCCAGCAGAGTGTGCTTCGAATGGCATGGCTAGTAGAGCCTAGCCTGGAGTCGGTATGATGAATCTCATTCTGAACACACCCAGTCCTGGGTCACTGTTCTGTGGAAATACAGATGTTCCTCATTTAACCACTCACTTCTTCGAACTTAAAGACCTGCCATTTGAACTTACGACTCTGTCTTTGTTACTTTTCTCTCATTGCTGAGACAAAGCACCTGATGCCCAGAATTAAGGAAGAAAAGGTTTATTTAGTTAACAGTTTGTGAAGGTTTCATTCCATACTTGGCTGGCTCCAAGGAAGGGTGGCACATGACAGAGGACAACAGTTCAGGGCAGTGGAAAATAGCAAAAGCAGCCAAGGGCAAAAACGGAGGAGCTGCAGCACAAAGCAGCCTCTTTTCTTCCTTTATATTGTATGCAAACTACCCACTCCAGGGTGGGTGTAGCACTTACACCCATAATTCCAGCATTGGACCATGAATCAATCAAAAAACTCTAGAAGCCCACCCTATGACTACATGAGGCTTTGAGGGGACATCTAGATACAAACCATAACAAACCCATTCCTCTTTCTTTGTGCATTTCTGTTCATCTTGTCTGTAGAGCCTCTATGTGCTTTTATGTACAGTACTCCTTGTTTTTACAGTTATAATTTTTGCTGATTTTACTATACAGTACAGTGCTGTAGTTTTATGTTGTTATATATTACAGTACTGCATGTAAGAGCTATGTAAACAAAAGAAGTTACCAAGTTGGAGTTTCCTTGATTTTGAATATTGTAATGTACACACTACACACAGTTTCTCAGTTAGCAACCACTTCGTTTAGTGACCTAGCTGCAAGACTGGCATTCAGTGTTTAACTGAGGAGGGCCTTGCTGAACTCAGCCATTCTAGTCAGTCCCAGTTTCTCACTGTAGGAAAAAGAAAAGTGATGGGTACAGGTAGGGTGGGGAAGGGAGAAGAAGAAATAAGAAATGAAGGGGGGAGAGGAGTCAGAAGAGGAAGGACCAGGTGTTCACATGAAAACAAAAACCTGCAGAAAAAGGGATCACAGCAAGGGTGTACAGGGCAGGAGGACCGGCCTGTGAACACATCATACTTGTCAGCTGTGTGAACTGCTATCTGCTAAGCTGAAGAAGGGTTCATGGTGACACAGGGGAAAGAAACTCCCAACCTGATACATGTCTGGTACGTTTGTGTTCTCTAAATCAAAGAATGAACTGAAGGAATAATAGAGGTTAAGAATGGTAGGTTTTGCCAGCACAGAGAGAAGTAAAGCAGAATAAAATGCCCTTATTGTGGTCACAGAGAAGACCAGACTAGGGAAGAGAAGAGAAATATGGAGCTTCTGAGGGCCTGTTGTGGGGTCAAGGGCTAAATAGGCCCAGGCCGGAGGCAGGGATTAGGAGGTGTACTGCCTGACATGGTGGACCAGGATTGGTTGGGAGTGTGGGAAAAGGAAACAGGATATTACAAAAAGGGAAGTAGGAAGTTGTAATTTGACTCGGAGGAAGAAGGGTTGTGCTTAGCATATGACCTCTAGTGGCCAACACCATATTGGCTTGACGCCATACTGGCTCAGCACAACACGTGACCTCCAGCACCATATTGGCTAGATGCCATAGGACTAGGCAGGAATTACAGTGAGGGGAGAAACCCATCAAAGAACATAATGTACTTACTGGAGGAAAGACAGCTTCTGTCCAAGAGACAGACAGGGTCCCCAGTGGGTTGCCAAGGACCTTGCCCTTTCTAGGGATTTTATAGAGCAAAACCACAGGTGAAGCAGGGGGGGAAATGGGAAATTGCAAGGTGGGCATGAGGTGGAACAAAACTATGGTTAACCAATAAGAGTACAAGCATAATTGCTCAGGTAAAATCGATTAAATTGGGATCAAATGGGGAAGTGAGTCACATGGCAAGTGAGCATGAACACAGAACAGGGACTTTTCCTGTACAAGGCTGGGTGAGTGGCTCTTTCTGGCTTCCTCAAGGTGATGGCTACCTATTTGGAATATCAGTTCCTTAGGAAGTATCTGGGTGCACTTGTTTTATCTTTTTTCTTGAAGTCTGACTGGCAGCAGAGGTATCTGTCTCTCCCACAGTTGTAAGGTATCTTGTCTTCTGCACTTTTCTCCTTTGAGGGCCCAGACCTGTCTGACGTCCTACAGTATTTTATCTAACTCAGCTGCCTATAACAATGAGGCTGGAGCAGTCTCGCTGTTACTCGTCCTCTGTGAGAAAGTTGTAAGTGTGCAGTGATGATGTGAAAAGAAGTAGGATGTCTGTCCACTGTGGAGTGTATTTCATACTTCCCCACCTCCACGAACATGGTGAGTACGTCTCTGGGCATTTATTAGGTTCCAGGCAGAGTAGCAGCCTCTGATAATAAAAATGAATAAGTGAATGAATAACTGAAATTACTCATCTTGCACACCCTGTATTGGTGTGGTTCCATTACAGTTTCATAGAAATGGGATATATCTCTGAAGACCCAGAAAACAAACAAATGAATTAACTAATCTCTAGTCATATGGCTTCTGTTCCCATTTTCCCATTTATGAAAGATGTAAGAAAACTTTCCACTTTACCTCATAAGGTTACTGAGAAGACAAACTGAGATCACACGAATGAAGTGTTTTGCAGTTGTTAAAGGCAGGCTTATGACAATATTATATGGGACTTGTCCACATTCAGACTACTGAATGTAACTTATGTTGGAGGGTAGTGTTCATCTTGCTTTCTCTGAAGTGTCAGTCAGTTATGTTAATAATGTTAACAAGAGGAGGGACTGGAGCAAGCATTTAACCCACTTATTTGTTTTTAACCACAATTGGTATGCTAATTATGGATCTTATTTAGCAACACGCTAGAACAAGGTCTTTAAGGACAACACTCTTAGTCTTATTCTAAGCAGTTTGCATATTTGAAGGAAGTAAAACTGAATTTATTTCAAAGTGAACTATCACTCAGATGTCTCATTTTAGGTTGTCTGGTTCACTCACCAACTCTCGCCTCACCTCCCCCAGCAAAGCAAGGTGTATTGGCAGGTGGGCTTTTCCTGGTGGAAAGAACTGACCAGCAATTCATTCTAGGATGCGAAATCTGGCTGAGCAAGAGTTCCACCTGGGAGCAGAAGACAGCAGAGCCTAGATGGCAGGGCCTCTGAAGGAGGTGGAGGGAAAGGCAGCCTCTGGGAACCGGTCTCAGACTGTCAGTGTGGGCTGGACGTGGGAGACTCGCTGCCTCCCACCAAGACCGTCTTCTAGCTCCTGTGACTCTGATGTCGAGCCGGGGCCTGGCTGGGATCCTGGAATCACAGGCAGACAGGGCAGCCTGCGAGCTGCTGCCATGCCTGCTCCACTTTGAGCTCTCCAGCCTGCTCCTGTGTGGCTGCGCTTGGTAGCTGGGAAGCACAGGATTCTGATGAGCTGGGGATGTAGGTATTATTAGCTCCACTTTATGGAGTAAACATGAAGCCTTGACAAATTACATGGTTTGTCGTAACTCACATAGCTGTCATCAGGAGCGCACACTTCTCTCCCATCCAGCATTCTGCCTGCATCAACCACACTCTCCTCTGAGTCAGCAGCCTGTCCCTTCTTCTCTCCTCTCTTCTCCTCCACCCCTCAGCCTATGAATGCGTTCAATTTCTGTCCATCATTTTAAAACCTTCCAGTGCTAAAAACTATTACCTGATAATATGCATTTGATGCAGGGCTCTGTATTTATTTATATACTACTTCTTTTCTAGAAAGCTTGAAGATGTCCTGGCACCACCACAGAACAAAGGTGTCCAACAGCGTTAATGTGGAATAAAGGAGGAAAGCTGACTGCCCTACAGCAGCCAGGAATCATAAAGAGATAGCGAGAAGGGGAGAGAGCAGAGGACAGGAGAGGAGGGGCTGGGAAAGTGAGAGAGACAGAAAGGGAAAGAGAAACCAGGGACAATATTTACCCTTCAAATGCATATTCTCAGTGACCTACTTCCTCCAATCAGCCTCCACCTCCTAAATACCTATTCAGCTATCAACTCATCGATAGATGAATCATTTGATAACATTGTTTCCCTCATGATCCAATCACCTACCTAGGCCCCACCTTGGAATACTGTAGATCAGGCCCTTAATCTTTGAGTGTTTGAGGGATAGTTCATTTTAAACAATAACACTGGGTATAGTTCTCTTTGTATTTATCTTGTTGTGGTTGGCTTTTTGGAACCATGGCTCAGTGCCCTTCATCAAGTTTGAAAAGTCTTGGCCATTTTGTTTTTCAGTATTACTTCTGCACTATTCTTTTTCTTCTGCTCTTGAGACTGCAATGACATATTTGTTAGAACTTTTAATATTTTCCCACAGATTTCAGATGACTGATTCCTTTGTTTTTAAAAATTCTCATCTTTGAGTCTCATTTTGATTACTTTTTATTGATCTGTCTTCAAGTTCATTAATACTTTCTCCTGTTGTTTCTATTTTGCTTTTAAGGCCTTGGATATTTTGTTTCAGATATTGTGTTTCTCATGCCTAGGAATTCCATTTGGTTTAAAAAGTAATTTTTTTTTTAAATTTTTGCAGTAGCCATTTAGCTCTCAAAGTTAGTTGCATACACTTTCCACTGAATTCTTTAGCATTCTTATCCTAGATAATGGAGCCAATCTGACATTAAATCATCTGGGCTCTCATGAGTTCTGCTTTTGTTGGCTGTTTCTTCTCTTGTCCATGAGTCACATTTTATTGATTCTTCATGTATCTCATAATTTGTGGTCTTATGGTAGATACTGTGCTTTTTAAATTTTTTTTATTTTTTGGATTTTTTTATGGTAGATATTTTTTACTACTGTAAAGATTAAAACAAACTATTTACTTCCAGAAAAGAACACACTTTTCCTTCTCTCTCTTTTTTAGAATGAAGGCCCACATCAATCTGATCTTTTATTGATATGGGTCTGATCTTCATTGCTGCTTTGGTTTTATTTGGTTCACTACCTGTAGGCTTTAGTTATTTATTTATTTGCAGAGTGACTTAAGACTATGTCTTCAGCCAGATTTATTTTGTGGAACTGCCAAATTCTGGAGATTTTTTCATGAATACAAATGAAATGACAGTTTTCAAACTGTGTAAAAACTCTGTCTCCAGTCCCTTGTTATTATGGCTAATGGTTTTATTCTGCCGTGCTGACCTGCCTAAGCCTTCTAAGGGCAGCTTCACTCCACTCTTAAAGTTGAAAATGTTGATGTTTCTTCCAGATATCCTACACCTCCTCCAGCCCTTGGTGCCTGAGAACAAGTAGCACTCTGGTGAATGTGAATCAATAAATGTGACTCATGGGCAAGAGAAGAAACAGCCAACAAAAGCAGAACTCACGATAGCCCAGATGATTTAATGTCAGGTTGGTCTTTTATCTAGAATAAGAATGATAAAGAATTCAGTGGAAAGAGTACGCAACTGACTTGAGAGCTAAAAGTGGCATTCTTGTCTTGGGATGATGATGATGGAAGCAATAGGATGACAGAAGACAACAGGCACTGGGGAATGGGCTGGGTGTGGTTTATTAGAAAAAAAAACAAAAAGAAAAGTTCCTGCTGTCAGGAGGAACTCCAAAAGACAAATACCATAGACATTTAAATCCAGAGACTCATACAAGTTTTGGCATGAGAACAGTGTAGGGGAACATTTGCCACTGTCAGGCTTTTGATTCCACGAAGCAGGTTGCAGTATTTCTTTGCTCTTTGCGTCCCAGCCCTCAAAGGCTTCTCCTAGTTTATTCAGGGACTTCTCTGTCGTTTGCACTCAAATTTCCCATGGCTTATTGTCAGCCCATTCAGGGGGCCTAAAGGAGATATTCATGGATGAAGTCTCAAAGTTAAAAAGAAGGCACATATGCAAGACATCAGCAATAACAGCAAGCAGCAGGGAGCAGAGCACAAGAGCAAAAGAGCACAAGAGCCAGAGCCACCTGTCTTTATCGTACAATCCTTACACAAGTTGTTATCTCATGTTTACATTCTCCATAGCACTGTAACCAGCACATGTGTGTTTACCTGTGCTAAGTCATGGTTACATAACTGTATCCCACTGTGCCCCTGTGCTAGACAAGCAGGGTCATGTCCACAGGTGTTCTTAGATGCCCCTGAGCTTTGAAACAGTCTGAGTAGTCCCCCACACTTTTCTTTAGCTCATTTAGCTCCTGGTCTTTAGTTTATTCAGTTTATTCAATGCGTTACTCAGCCCCTTGCCTTATGTGCCTATCTTTTTCTCATCTCCTGGTCTCATTATTGTGCTCCTCTGTTCTGGTCACATGGGCAACATCTCCAGTGCACCTGGCCTGCCCCATGCTCCTGGCTCTGTGCAGTCAGCAAAAACCTGCTGGAAAGATGTGGCAGGTGATTGCAGCTCACCTGTGCCTGGGATTCCTCAGGATTTTACTCTGTCCTACCAGCCCATGTCCTGGAACCTTATTAAAATCCCATCCTTATCCCAAATTGTGGTGCATTTTTAATCTTCCCAGAACTCTTCCAGGATCTCTTTTCTTTTATGAAGGATTTACGCTTTTTTAGAATTTAATTCATTTAGGTTTCTTTGTGTCTTCAACTGATATAAGTTTAAAAATAAATGGCTTGATCTTTTCATTAAAGAGCAGCAATTTCCTGTCACTTTCCACATCTTAAACACAAGAGAAGACATGTGTGCTTTTTAAAAGTTCTTGATTTATTCAGCATGCCTGGTAACTTCAGAAATTACCTAGGGGAAATTCCCTAGAAGATGTTCCATAATAGCTTTCATGTGATTAAGTAGAACAATCTCTCACTTCCATGTGATCATTTCACAGTTGTATTTAGGTCTTTCTCTGGACCCTAACTTAAAGAAGCTCTGGCATAGGTAGAGCCAGGTAGGATTGATTTATCTAGAAATCCTCTTAATTGCATAAACCACATCCAGGTGGCACTTCTGTATGGTTTCAATTGCACTTACTGTTAAATCCTCAAATCATGTAATAAAGAGTGAATATTCAAAAAACAGTTTTTAATGATTCCTTGATATTCAAACTACACCTGAAGTTCAACAAAAAAGGAAAAAATTCACATAAAACAAATTACCTGATTTCTGTTAGTCACTGGTCCATACTCTGTACACATTACTTCACCTAACCTTCAGCCCTGCCATACATGCTTATTATGTTCTGAGGAATACAGCAGTAAAGTTTGAAGTCAGTCGAGGGGATCTCAGCTCCTCTGAAACCCAAGCTGACACTTGGTTCTTTTCCTCTTTGCACCTGTCCTGGTTACTTTTCTCTCACTGCTGAGACAAAATACCCAACACCCAAAATTAAAGAAGGAAAGGTTTATTTAGCTCACAGTTTGTAAAGGTTTCCGTCCAGAATCAGCTGGCTCCGAAGGAGGCTGGCACATGAAAGAGGGCAACTGTTTATGGTGGGAGAAGACGGAAAATGCAATAAGAGCAGAAATGGGGGAGAGCAAGCCTGTTTCCTCCCTTATATGGTATGCAGGCTACCAGCCCACACAATCTCTGTGCCCTCCCTGCGCAGGCTCAGGATATTTACAAAGTGAGGACCTTGGCCCCTTGCTGAACACTTAGTTAAGTTTATAAACTTCTTAATTCTCAACTTGACACAATGTATCAAACATTACACCACCTCACTACCATGTCTCTTATAAATTTCTTTCCCTGCCTGAGAAAATGAAGGAACACTCGTCTCTGGAAACCCTTCTCCTACTTCGCAGTGACTCATCTTCTCAGCTATAACTACAGTTCAAGTCTACATCAAGAGAGAAAGGAGACACATTCTGACATCCAGGATAACAATAGCTTTTGTTCAATAAAATGTTCTGCCTTTACAAGAACATTAATGCACTCAGGTAAATCAAAGCACTACAGTATTAACATTGCAATACTATGTATTTTAAAAACCACTTTGGAAAAAGGTTCTGAGATCAGTGCATGTGCCATGTGTAGTTCTTTCTTTAGCAGATGTTTCAGGGCTTACTAAGACAACCAGGATGAATCCTTTGCACCAGAAATGAAGTTAAATTACCGGTTCCTGAACTGACTGCATGCCTCTTGCATCATGTTGTATTAGCATTAGGTCATGCTATGAGGTGATCATTGGAGTATTTGTAGAAAACGGAATTTTAAAAATAATATTTAATAAAGTTTTAAGTTACTACACAACCCTTCACTTTCTCTAAATAAATGAATTTTCTAATTACCACACACTTACTAGTGAAACATGTGCTCTTTTCATCTTAGATCAAAGGAGCAAAATATTATTGAAGAAAATGAAATACTTAGATAAATGGATAATGTTCATATATTTAAAAACTATTGAATATTGTTCAGATGTATGGTACATTCTCTGCAACTTGAACTAAATGTCCAATGCAATCCCTATCAAAGTTCCAGCAGACTTTTTTGTAGAAATTCATTAGATGGGGCTGGGGATTTAGCTCAGTGGCACAGGGCCGGCCTGGCAAGCATAAGGTCCTGAGTTCGATTGCTGGTACACCCCCAAAAAAGAAAGAAATTAATTACATAATTAAATAAATTGTGTGAAACAAAAGACCAGAATAGCCAATATAACCTTGAAATGGAAAGCACAAATAGAATTTGTAGTACCCAATTTTTATGCCCTACTGTGAAACCAAAGTAACCAAGATAACAGACTTTTCTGATTTCAGCCATCCTCAATGAAAAGTTTTCCCTAACATTGTAAGAAGGGAACAGAGCTGAAATCAAACTTTCCTAAATGGATCCCTAGGATGAATCATCTTTTGGGTCTTTCCCAGGCAAGGAGTGGGGGTTGGAGGAGCTCCGATAAAGGATGCACCCAGCTGCTGAGCTTTCTTGTCCACCCATTAAACAAACTCTTACCGAACATTTTTTCTGAGTGATGCTTTCATATGAGGCAAAGTACAATAAAGTAGCAGGGAAGTAATTTAGGCATGTGGTACCATCCTGCATGAGAAATTGTACACATTTTTCATCCTTGTAGCAACTTCACATGGTAAGTATTCTGCAGCTTTTATAGAAGAAGCTGCATCTCAGAGAGCCTAACACTGTCCGCCAAGGCTGGACCAGTAGAGAAGTGGCCCAAGTCTGACTCCTACATCTTTGCTTTTTCCACTAAACTATACTGCTTCCCACATCCGAGCAGGGCTAGTGGATACAGGAAAACACAATAAAGTGTGATAAATGATAGTGGGGACAAGAGTCATCGAGATGGACTCTGCCTTGGGCAGCCTGGGAGGCTGGTGGGACAGGTGACACTGGAATCTGGTACTGTTCATCATTAGGGGCTCCCAGCCGGAGCCCACACAAGGCTGGGATACAGATTGACAACTGTACAGAGAACGCCAAGGAGTTAAACTGGTCTAAAATACTACAAGATTTGTAGGACATTTAATTTCTAGATAAGGAGAGGCCACTTTGGGACAAGACTGAGGGATTCTGAGTGTGTAGAACTGAGGAGTAATTATGTAATACTGAGTCATTGAAATGCTTGAATAATGGCTAAAGAAAGACTGAGAGCTGTGGTTCAAGTGTTATTTTCCTTTTTCTGTTTTTTCTCGGTGGGATTGTTTGTTGTTGTGTTGTGTTTGTAACTTTTACCGAAGTATAATTACATGAAGAAAAGTCCACTAGTCTTAAGTGTACGCCTCAAGAAGTGGTCAAAAATTGAGCACCAGAATGGGAACCACTTTCAGCCCAAGGGAAACTCCATCACCAGCCTCCTTCCTGACACATTCCACCAAGGGGACTCTCTGCTAACTTCCCACACTACGCCTTCTTTTCATCTGCCTTAATTTCAGATAAATGGAAGCATTTCATGTGTATTCTTCTGTGTCTGGCTCCTGGCTTTTTTTTTTTTCAGTGCTATATTTATTTCAGTCAGTGTTATATCTTCTCAACTATTATATTTCAATGTTATATTTTTTATTTTATATACAATATTTGTTATACACAGTATTTGTTATATTGGAACACAGTCAACTCTGTGTACCACCCTGCTTGTCTATCTTTACTGTTCTATTATACTTCATAATATATGAAAACCACATCTGTTTACCCATTCTGTAGTCTATAGGTCACATGGCTAGTTTCCACTTTGAGATTATTACAAGTAGTGTGGCTGCTTGACACTCTACTTGTCTTCTGGGGAACTGAAGTCAGCTGTCTGCTTAGGAGTGGAATCTAGGAGGTCAGGTGTTGCTTGGCTTTAGTCAAAATGACTGAACAAGTGCCTATACCACTTCCATGTCCCTCATCGTAAGTAACCTACAAATGGCCAAAGAACCAGGAAAGTGGTGGGCTAGAGCAAGGGATTCTAAGGCCTCTGATCAACCACCATGGGATGTAGAAAGAAAATGGTTGTCCATAGGGCTCTGAGCCCTGGGTGAAGACCCGGCCGAGAGGCTGTGGTGGGGTCAGATGTGGTCTGCTGAGGACAGCAAGAGGGATAAGGAGTGGAGAGGGTTGAGAACAGGACCTAGTGGTCAGGGGGAAGGCAGGGATTGAGAAGCAGGAGCAAGAGGAGGCTAAGAAACGCCATCCTTGCCCACAAGGAGCAGGGACTCACATGGGAGAACTGGGCTCACCCTGTGCTCTTTGGAAATTGATGGAGTATTTAAAGAGATCAATTATGTTCCCTGAAATTTGAACAAAACTTTCTGTATCCTGGGGACTTGCTCTGGCTCTGTCACTAGTCCCTTGGTTCTCCCTGCACATTTGATATCAGAAAGGACTATCCATGTAGAGAATAAATAGCTTTTGGCACTATTCCCTTTAAAAAACGATTCACCCATCTCATTACACTGAAGTTGACTTCGGAGTGTTCTGAACAACAGCTTGATTTACTGCATCTTTAGGACACGGGCAGCTTTGAAACCTACCACCCCAGCATCTAGGCTGGCTCCCTGTTTACCTGGGTGACCCCAGACACCCTGCTTTATGTGATTCATTTGTTCAGGCATTTAGATGGTGTAAATCCTTCCATCACAGAAGGAGGGGTAATGCAGCCCACAAGACTGCTGTCTCCCCTAGGGTCTGCAATAATCAGAGAAAGGGAAAAAGATGTGTAATTACCGGGGCTGCCTCCTATACACCACAACGAGGTTCAATCTTTCTGAAGAACCAAAGATTATTGAAATATGGGCCCTTCTCTCATGGGCCTAACATTTGAATAGGACAGATTTGCAATTAGCTTAGCATAATGTAAAATGGTATAAACGCTAAAATAGAAGACAAGCAGCATGCTGTGGACATAAAATGAGCCAGTGCTGCCTCCTTATTTCTGAGTAATCAATACAAATTTTCCAAGAAAGCAAAGTTAACTTTAAAAATGAGTGAAACTCTATAAATACAATCCAAGAAAGAAGCATGAGAAAATGCCAAGATGTCAAAGTACTCACCAAATATATCCCTAGCATTTGGTATGGTTAAAGCATCCATGATAAGCAGCATAAACACCATGTTACAGGGACACTACTAAAAATGCAGAATTTTTAGGCCCCAGCTGACTGATTTAGAAACACTGGTCATGGGACCAGAAAGACAGGTTTTAAGAAGTCTTGCAGGGGATTGAGAGTACAGTTAGATCTGAGAACCACTGGCATAGAAGGTGCTGGAGTGGGATGATGTGAGATGAGACTGGAAAATCAGGGTGAGTTTCAATCAAGGTGAACTTAGAATGCAAGCTCAAGGCTCGGGACTTTTTCATGTAGACAACAGGGGGGCACTGTACACTTGAGTGGAGGTGAACACGTGTGTTAAAAAAAAGACAGTTCAGCATGTGAATGATGCATTTGCAAAGGAGTAACTGGGTTAGAGAGAAAACACTTAGAAACTTGAAAGTCTCCATGAAGGAGAATACATGTTTCAGTCTAAGTAAGTAAAGATAAAAGTCATTATTATCATTATGGTTCTAAAGTATCAGGTAGTCTACTAAAGTACTGGGTATTCACAGTTTTGGCATGTGAAAATCCCAGATCATGGTACTTTCACACTAGCAACAAAAGTAGCTCACATTGTAGAACTTAGCCAGTGTCATGAATTACTTCAAATGCTGTGCATGTTATCTCATGTCATCTATGCATCACTATATCTGAAACTGAACCACATCCCAAAGTCATGCACACAAGACATGAGACAGGGATGCCTCACGGAGCTAAAATTTAGTGGGACAGAAAAATATCAAACCAAAACTATCCCAAAATATTTTCTGGTGCACCTGCACCAACATTAAGCCTGACTTCCATTTTTATGCTCATTTTTACTGCTGCTCGCCCTCACAGTAGTACAAAGATTGAGAGTCAGATCCAGAGTCAGATATAGGCAAAGAATTACCCATGGTATCCATACAACCGAAATAAAATTTCTTGTTCAGAGCTCTTTCTACTTCACCATAATGTGCTTTGTAATATCTTCTTGCATCATTATTCATCAGCATAAGCTTCTAAACCAGTGGCTGGCACATAGTAGAAACTTAATAAATATTTCTGATTGAATGATTAATCCTCCTCCCTTCTCTCCAGCCAAGCACCTCACCCTTCTCTTTCTCCCTAACCCTCACCTGCAGTACATGAGGGCTCCTCTGCCTCAAGGTTCGCACAGAGACGATCTTATTACCCACTCTCAAACCAGTGCTATACCCCAAACAACATAATTTCATTCTTTACATTTAAAATAACCCATGAACTTATTTCTATTTTAAAAACTCCCTCTGCTTTGAATAAGTATAGAGATTGTGCAAGGACTTCTATTACTGTTTAAAAGAAAGTAATTTTGTTACTTACAAGTGCCTGCAGCAAAATAAACATGCAATGATAAGTAAGTGCCCTGAGATGCATGTGGAGAAGTACTGTGTGTATCAGTTTGATCACTTGTAAATGGATGTTTCCAAAGGGCCTAAAATTAAGTTTCCCTTAGAGAGATAAGACAGCTTTGCTGACAGCAGCTTACGCATAATACAACTCTATTATTTGAACCACACTTGTTACACTGACCTGCTAGCTGAATGCGTGGGAAACATTCTCACTTAACTCGTATTTTGAGGAAGCCAAAAGTCTTCCCTGACTTTTAGTCTGTTTTACGTCGAAGGCCTGGAAACGAGTTTGGACATTTCAGTGCGGTTGGGAGCTAATGATACATGGAGCTTTCCTTCAATGATTCAGGACTTGGTGAGGCCTCTGCAATGTCTCTTAGCTTTTTCCTGGTCTCTTTCCAGTCATTCAGTCAAATACTTCTCCTCACCCTTTCCTGTTTTCCAAGGCCCACCCTGGAGGTGAGAGCGAGCCTGTGCCTCGTCCACCTCCGGTCCCAGATGCTGATCAGGGTCCTCAGGGCTCAGACGGTCAAACTAGAGTACAGAAAGTCCCTGCGCCGCCACTCTACACAGAAAGCAAGCACAAAGCACAGGCGCCCCTACAGCCCCGCCCCCCCCATGTCTTCACAATATTATTCATAGTTTACCTCAGGGCAGTGTATCTGTCACGGTTCACAAGCTAATACTGGTAGATTGCTACTAGCCGAGGCCCACAGTTTACCCGAACTTCTTTGAGTAAGGACCCCTCTTCCGGTCCCGCGGTGCCTACTCCCCAGCCTGGACAGGCTCAATGAGCGCAGAGCCGGAATTTTGTAGATGCCCCTTCGCTCGGGTTCTCCTCTCTGATGGCGATGTTTCTCTCGTGATGCAATGGTAGTGCTTGCCAGGTTTCTCAACTGGAACGTCCTCCTGATGACCATCCCTCAGCCTTTCCATTGTGGGCACCTCAGAGGAAGCCCGAAGGGACCTCAGCCCCGCTCAGGGGGTGGGCACTGTGCGCTCCCACACACAGGTGGAGGAGCCAAGGAGTTCATTTGGAACTTGTCCGGGTAGCAGACTCACCTCTTCTCCTTTATTAGTCGTACCAATACAGGTTCATAGGTGCCTCGTGCATATCCCGGGCTCTACCTCAGCACTGCTTTCCTTTGTAGCTCAAGTTGTTCCGGCTCCTGGGCCTGTTGGTGTTCTGTGCCCCTGTGAACCCCCATAGATGTGGGACTTCCAGTTTTGTTTGCTCTGTGCCTTGAGTGTGGTGGTTAAATGACTCTGCACATTTATCAGACTAATAGAACTGCACACCAAAGAGGAATTAACGTTTTTGCAAACGAACTACCCCTTAAAGTAAAAAGTAGGATTAAGGATCTTAAAGTAACTGTGGATTGACACGAGGGACTTGTGACAGAAAGACAAACGGAAGAGGAGAATAACGGTAAATCCTCAATAGGCAGAGATCAAAGAAAACTCAGCACAAGTTCAACAATGATCTCTGAGTGTAGGAATATAGATGTCTCCTCTTATTTCTTTTTATTAACATTTTTAAACTTTAGAGTAACAAAATCGAGCTGTACATAATGTGAGGGACTTTTTAAAAGGCTGTCCCTGCGTCCTGTAGCTCCCTCATGTAATTTGTTCAGCAGTTGATTGGAACATAGAAAAAGTCCATCAAGCACAGACAGCTTTACTTGGAAATGTTCAGCCACGGCAAAGGCCACTGTGCTCAGCTGTGGTTCTTGCTTCCTGCCTGACTTGTGATGACATTGCTTCTGCAGATGCAGTGTGCACCAGCCTTTGTTTTATATTTTTCAATTTTTAAATTTGATTAGTATATATTTGTAGTTTATGCAGTTTACAGTCATCTTGGGGACTGGCTACATGTGCACACACAGTTTGTTTCTTTTTAAATCCCCTTCCCTTTCTCTCCCCCCCCTTCCTCCTCCAATTTCCCGACCCCATTTTTCATTCGTAATGGTATTATTAATCCTAGCTCATGTCACGGCATATAATGTTTACTTTAATTGAGGGCATTTGGGTCCTGTACCTGGCAGATCTTTGTTCTACTTGTTTCCCCCTCCCCTCCTCCTCACTCACCCTGTTCCCTTGGACCACTTCCCTATCGCAAGAGGTCCGTCCCTTGTCCCCTTCTATCCATCCTTTACTATTCTCTTTATTTGTACTTCCTCACTCAAATGAGAGATACCGTACAGTATTTAAGCTTGTGTGTCTGGTTCATTTCACTCAACATTATATATCCAGGTGCATCCATTTTCCTACCAGTGTCTCAAATTTCTCATTCTTTTTTTATATAAAGAGAAAAAACAATAAAAATGATACAGAATTTCAAAACAAGATGATAGGAAATTAACAATGGTTATTATATTGCATATTGTTACGAAAATCTCTCATTCTTTACAGCAGAGTAGTATTCCAATATATAGAGAGGACATTTTCTTTATCCAATCATCTGTTGATGGGTATACAATCTGTTTTCTTAGCTGTTTCGAGTTATGCTGTTATAAACATTGGTATGCGCATATCACTGTAGTATAATGTCTTAAGCTCTTTGAGGAAGATACCAAGTAAAGGATAGCTGGGCCATATGGAACCTCTATATCACTTGTGCTATTGCATGCTTTTTCATGGACTCCAATCAATCTTAAATTATTCTTTGCCTCATCTAGCAGCTGCTGTATTGATTTCTCATGGTCCCTTGCTATTTTTAAGAAATCTTTCTTTTCATGATTGCTAACTGCAAACCTGTCTTCTGTATCTGAGATCCTGTCCTCACATCAACTTAATCTGCTGTGGATACTTTCAATGGAATTTTTTATTCTCATGGATATCTGCTTGCATCTGCCTTATGGATTGCACTCCTTTCCTATGCTGGGCATTCATGGCTTCCACAACTTCCTTAAGCTCCTATTTTTTGTTGTTGTTGTTGTTCCTCATCTGCTCCAGAGTCACTAAGCATGGTTTTCACTGTGGACACCTGCAGTTATCTGAGAAATTATTTCTGATTTGATTTTTGCTAGAGCCTCACTCAGTTGCTTCGCTATTACCACTTCAGAGAGGCTGGGAGGGCGGCTTCAGGGTTGTCCCACTTCTTTGCCCCCTGGGTTTGCCTTTGGTGAATTGGATATCTGGGGTTGCATCATGTTTAAATATCTTCTCAATTTCTTTTCTTTTTTTAGTTTGATTCCTGTGGTGATACATGTAAACTGCCTATGGTAGATCACTAGTATTTAGAAACTTCAGAAAATGACTACTCTGAGGTATCTTCTAGGTGAAGATGTTTTTTGGGTTTGGAGTCTATTGTAAGATCCTACCTTTTCAATTTGTTGGGGATGAAAAGTTGCTGCCTGTTTGGCCCAGCCCCTGGTTCTTTGCCGCTGTGCCTCAGTATTTTCTGTTACTCTTTATCAATCTCAGTCTTGGAATACCAGGAAGAACAGCTGTTTAGAACAATGTTGTCACTTTTGGTTATGGTGATATCATCAGCAATGACCATAGCATCAAACATAGGCTAGAAAATGACAAATTGAGCTAACCATTAATTTGTCACACTTAACTGTATGAGCTAGATTTGTGGTCATGTAACAAAATGTAAAGCAAATCAATTGTATGCTGTACACAAGTCCTTCATATGTCAATTTTTCCCTGAGGGGTTAAAATTTAAAATGGGTTAGGAAGAAAATAGAGCAGTGGGAGAAGAAGAAGAAAGTAGAAGTAGTCCTGGAGGACAAAGGGGGATCACATTAACTTTGGAAAACTGGTGCAGAAGACTGGAGGGAAAGAGAGAAGGCAGAGATAAAAAGAAAACAGAAAAAAGCACAACCACAAAGAGGCTACAGACCATGTTCACACTCACATAAAAACAAACAATGAAAAAGAAAAATAAAACCACAACAATAAAAACAAACAGGAGAGAAAAAGAAAAGAAAAATGTCCACTTCCACGTTTTTCTCTGCTGTCACTGGTAGACAACACATGGAGACAGAGTCCTGATCCTTGCTAATCTATCCCAGCAGACCAGCAGTAGCTTTTTGGCAGGGTAGTGAATAGTCTCAGCAAGCCTGCAACTTCTGGCCCGAGATCAGACTCATTTGTCCTACAGCCGTCAGTGCACCATCCATGTGCCTGAGCCCAGCTGGGAGCCGCTAGATGAAGCTCGCAGCCACTCTGAGTTCTGTGCTCAACCTGCCCACCATCTGCACTCACCACCAGCTAATGCAATGTTTCACATCTGCTGCTCCCCTCCACTGCTGCATCTCTCCATGGAGGCCTTTGGGGTCACCGGCAATCAATCATCATGTGTCCACACGTTTGAACCGCTCTTCTCGAACAGTGAGTCCCTTCTCAGAGAAAGCGCCACTGGCTGCCTCCTTCTTTGTTGAAGTTTCCCTCTTCACTCTCTCTGTGCGCTTTAATTCACTTTTGATCCTTCGTGGATCCAGGGAACCCACTTCCCTGCTTCTTGTCTTCCTCACATTGCTATATTCCAGCATCTGGATGGCACTTTCTCTGCTGCTTACCACTCTACCCATCATCTTGGTCATTGGCTCATATGGAATTTCTAACTTCAGCTGTTTAAGAAATCTCCACACTGATTTCCATAACGGTTGTACTAGTTTACATTCTACCAACGATGAAGGCGTGTTCATTTTTTACTCTAGTCTCACCAGCATTTGTTATTGATTGATACTAGTCCTGTCTGAGAAGCAGCTAGCAAAAATTTTTACCCATTCTGTAGGTGGTCTTTTCACTCTGCTGATTGATTCTTGTGCCGTACAGAAGCTTTTTAGTCTGATATAACCCCATTTGCTGATTCTTGTGGTTAGTTCTTATGCAACTGAGATTCTGTTTAGAAAAAATCTTTTCCTATACCTATGTCTTTAAGTATTTTACCTATTTTATCTTCCAGTAAATTTAATGTTTCTGTTTTAATGCAAAACATTAAAAATTTTAAAAATTTAATGAGTAAAATAAAAATGAAAAACTGATACAATCAAATGAAGAATAATTAAAGAAAGTTTTCTATTGTATTGGATGAATAGCTCTTTTCCTCACCCTAGGATTAAGGTGAAGAGCTCAAGCTAGGATGTTCACACTAGAAGTCTAAGATACAGTCTGCCCCAGAATGGTGCTGGGCATAGAGCTCTGCTTACAGAGAGAACACGGCACCAACATGAGCTTCCCATCCCCAGGTAACTCAGGCAGAACCTGGCCCCTGACCACAGGAGCCTGGCCTGTGCTCACAAGCCCCAGCCTCTCAGCAGCACCCTCTCCAGTCTGCTTTCCACCTGCCCGCAGTCTCCCATGCCTGGTTCCCCTCACCCACTTTGGCAACTCAGCAGTGTGAAGCAGCCCTGGGTCTATTCTGGGACCCAGGTTCAAGCACTCAGCCCTTCCCTATAATGATGTCTCCACCAGCTCTTGCTTCGTCTGCATTGTGGTTTCAGAAGCTCTTCCCAAGGTCACTCACCTACTGTTGACTGAGGAAGGCCACTCTGGAAGCAGTGTCCAGTGTTCTCCCTGCAAGTTCCAACTGCAGGTGATTCTTTTGGTCCTGATGCCATTCTCCGGTTCTCAGTGAGCGAAAACATTGTTAGTTTCACCAGCCTCCCAGCGGGCGGCTCGCCAGCACTGTCACAATGCTGCACGGTCTCACTTTTGTGGAGTGATACATTTCATCTGTATCACTTATCCTGTGCCAGCCCAGTCATGGCTTCCAGGTAATCTCCACTCAGTTGAGTTCCTCTCCAAGCCATTGTTTTCCAGATTCTGTCCTGGAGAAGCTGAGCTGCTGGCATTTACTGCTCTGCCATGTGGGACTCTCCAGTCTTCGTGTAGACCACAATGAAGGCAGCTGATGGAAGAATGTGGTATGTTCTTTTATAGCTCATTAAACTATGGAAAACCAGACCAGCTTCACATTTCACTAGCAGCAATTAGGAGAGCAAGTATTTGTCTTTCTCCCTCTGGGATTAGGGGTTAATAGCATGTTTTAATATCTAACCTTAAGATGCTTCTTAGACGTATTTGTCAAGTAGAACTCTCAGAGCACTCATTCTGATCACCCTTGTCATGACAGGGCAAGAGAGACTCCATTTTCTTTTTTAACTCCATATTTAGAGAAGTCACTTAAGTTTACTTTAACTGTAGTTGACCCCCCTCTTTATCCCCTCTCCTTGGTTAGTTATCGACATACTTAAAGGAGAGCAGAGTCATAAAATGGGAATAGAACAAACAGGACAAATTGGGAGGTAGGCTAAAAGTTAACCTGCAATGGTTACCTGGAATCTGCTGTCCAGTAGCTTCTGGGAGAGGTAAACTTAGTGACAATTGCATGACATTCTTTTAAGAGTCCCAAAAATGAGGTAGTGGTTACTATGGAAACCTAAAAGTGTACTTAAAATGAATATGAGACCCAGATCTAGGTGGACATCTTCTCTGGCTCCTGGTTAGAGACTGTCCATCCGCTGGTTCAGGAAAGCTTTGTTCCTTTCTGCCTTTTAAGTTTTCTTGTGAGTGCCTGTCTTATTCAGCCCACTTGCTGTATCAGTCACACCTTGAGACGGGAAGGAAGTCTGCTTCTAGAAGTGTTTCTCCTGATACAGCACCGACAGGTACCCTCTCTCTAGTTCTCTCTGTTATGAACCACCAGCAAGTATTTATTGGGCATTTTCTACGGAGTGCTGCTAGGTCCTAAAGACACAACAGGATGAACCAAGTAGGTATTAGCCATATCGAGCTCAGTCTAGGAGGAATATAGATACCAGAAACACACACCTGCACACACACATGCACACCTGCAACGAAACATGATATACAGGTGAGAACAACAGGCAGATACTACTGAATTAATGATACATTAGTATCTCAGCATTGGTCTTTGCATAGGGCAGGGCATGGGAGAGTGGATTTGGGGAAGCCTTAGTGCAGATGTATATTTTGGCCTTAGAAAAGCACTGGCAGTTTCTGTGCAGGCTCATGAGTACAGCTATCATTGAGAAATATTATTACAGCAGCCTGGGCTTCATCTATGGAACAGAGAGTAGAAATGAACATTTCAGAAGAAAGATTAAAAGAAAAAATTGGAAACATTTGTCAGAAAATAATTTTTAGTTTTAAACAGTCAAGTAAGAAAGTGAAATAATATCCCCCAGGGAAATGCAGTAGCAAAATAAGATAAAAAAAACCTGCCATTCCTTGGGAATTACGTACATTCCTAGATGACTACTTTGCAGAACAAATGTAAGGGATAGGATCTAAGGCCTGCTAGGTATTTGGAGGCTAATTACAAAGAAGCTTAAATGTCATGTAAAGAAATGTGGGTAATTCAGTGGGTAAGAGGGAGCCAATGAAAGTTTTACAGCCTGGAGGGGACTGGGGTATCCTTACAACTGAGCTTGAGTAAGGCTAAATTTTAAATAGATGCAAAATGAACATGAGCAAGACTGTGAACATATCAACCTGGTAGTGCCCTAAAAGGTGTGTCTGCCCATTGCATTTTCAGTCTGACCTGTAGACCAGCTGCTTTCTGCACCTGCACACACGCATAAATCACACTTTACTGGTGAAACCCCCCCAACACACACACACACACACACACACACACACACACACACACACACAACTGGGAGATGATCATACCTATGAACCATCAGGCTGATGCTAACTCACAAGTCCAGCATGCCCAGGGCATCCACAGAGCTGAAACCCAACTTGACTCCTCCCAGATGCTGACTACCTGATGCCCAATGCTCCACTGGAAGAAGGCACTTTTTCACCTCTACTGAACTCAAGCACTCACTCTACTGAACTCTACTGAACCCTTTAAACAACTCATTAAAACAATTCATTCAGGAGAGAAGTGAGCATCTGTACTTCCTGGGTCCTCAGGCTTGGAGAAAATTGCTGATAAATGTAAATTCTGCATTCACAGCCGATATTCATTTCTCAGCAGCCATGTGCATACCTACTCTATTGTATTTCCAATGAGAGAAATAAGCATATCTAAGAAGCCTTTTGTTGCAAAACTTTAGAAGGCAAAGAATCCACTCCCAGTTTGTTTCTTGAGTTTTCCCATGTCCACTTGCCTTTTTAAGTAGCAAAAGATAGAAAGACCTGTACTACAAACTACAAAATATTGCTGATGACCAAAAGACAACCAAGATACATGAACAGATACACCATGTCCTTGGAGAAGACTCAATATCATTAAGATGTCAATTTTCCACATATTAATTTATAGATTAAATATAATCCCAAGTAAAACACAACAAGGGTTTTTTTTGTCAAATTTGAGAATCTGAATATAAATTTTAGGGTAATACAAAGGTTATACATAGGGATAACAACTTCACCAAAAGAAGAAAGCACAGCACCTGTCCTATCTGATTTTGACTTATTATAATGCTGCAGTTACTAAAACAATGTGATATTAACATAAATATAGCCACATGTAGCAGCAGAACAGAATAGAAGCATACAGAAGCAGAGTTGTACACGATAAAGACAAAGTTGCATAACAAGTAGCTCCTACCTTCCAGAGGTCAGAGTCAGTGGGAACGGCCTAAGCAGGTATAATAAATGCTGCTAGAGTCCAGACATGGGGTAAACCCGCCAGAGGGGATCAGGTAGTCTCTCTGGGGAAGGCAATATCTAAGCTGAAACCCAAAAGGTTAGCTAGAGCTTGCAAGAGGAAGGTGTGTGTGAGTGAGCAGCATTCTGGGCAGCAGCACTAGCAAGGAGAGGCACAGGCAGATGCGAGGTGAGAGAAAACCACAGGCCAGTCCCCATAGAGCTGAGGCACAGTCATGTGAGAAGACAGGGAGGAGAAAATGGAGGGGAAGCAGAGCTAGTCTGTGACAAGCCTTCATTCCCAATGGGGTGACATTCCACCACTGAATAATGCTCTCAAAAAATACTTATTCATAGCTTTGACATGGGATCTGTGTTTTGAAATATCACTCTTTTAGAAGGATAAAAAGTGATCAGGTTAGTAGGATCCAAGGTAGCAAGACAGGACCTTACTGAAGCATTCTAGACAGGACATGGTGGGGCCCTAACCTACAGGAAAAGCAACAAGCATAAGGTAAGGTGTAGAGACAGCTGAGAGCTGCAGTCAGGAGACTGATGACTGATTAGATGTGGAGTGGTGAAGGAAGAAGCACAACTTACAGTGGCTTTTCTCCCCTCGTTTTCTGCCAGGTGTAAACTAAAAGCCTCTGACTTTAATTAAAAGTGCAAAACTTTCAAAGCCCTCTTCCACTGACCAGCGTTGCGCCAGAGCAGAGGCTGAAAGGTGACTTGGAGGCAGAGTGCCCTGGCCTCTCGATACGCACAGCACCTCGGGGTGCCCCCAGCATGTGCACCCGCCTTCCACAACTGCACATTGAGCCATGCAGGGCCTGGTGTGCGTTTCCCCATAGAGGTACACGCTGTGGTTCTGTACTCATGCTTTGTCCTCAGTAGGCGTAAACAGAAAGCAGTTTCAGCCAGTGGATGAGACACTGGCTCAGCTCAGCACAAGCCTCTAATATTCCCTTTCCTAGTAAAGCTGTGAGGCCCTCGCTGGTCTGCAGATGATTTATCAGCCTTAAATCCTGCCAAACCCTGCCCCAGCACTCTCCAGATACTACACTATAAATGGCTGAAGAAGTAATGTAAAAGGAACAAAGTTAAAAGGCTGGTGGGCAGCTGTTTCTCTAGCTGTGTCCGAAACCAGCCGTGCTCACCTCACCTCTCACCTTTCATGACTCCTTGAGACAGCACATGTGACCTCAACACAGGGTGACCACAGGGCTGGCAAGGTCCTTGGGAACACAAAGCTGCATGGTGTATACTGTAAGACCACCAGGGCTACTGTTTATGTCTGCACAAGCCACAGAGAACATTCCAGAGTCAGCTGATTACAAGCTGCACCCCAGTGAAAACAGAAAGAGGAAAAACATGTGCTCTTGCCTTGGCCCGCCTGTTCTAAGACATAGAGGAAGAAATGCAGCGTGCGCTGGCCTGGTGCCCATGAAAAGCTGGACCCTGACTGCTATGCAGGAGGAGCTTTGTCTTTTCCAGTGCCTGGGTATCGCCAAGGGTGGGGTCTGCAAACAAAATAATCAGCTACGGCAGTTTCTCACCAAAATTCCTGCTTCGCTCATCTTTTCACCATGATACTACTACAATGCATATTTTCAGGATCATAAGTACAGTCTTTTTATTTATTTATTTTTTTAGCAGTATTCATTTGCAATATAGATGTTACATTCATTTTAGGGCTAAGTACATGTGCTTAGCATGTCTTAATCCTTTTTATTCTTCTTCCCTCCCTCCTCCCTCCATCGCTAGATCACCTTCCCTTTTGCAAAGGATTCGTCTCCCAGTCTCCCACTATCTATCTTTTATTTTGTTTCTTAAATTATTTATCTTTGTGTTTCTTACATAAGAGAAATTATGTTATATTTAAGTTTGCATGTCCGATTTATTTCACTTAGCATTATGGTCTCAAGGTGCTTCCATTTTCCTACAAATGGCTCACATTTATCCTCCTTTATGGCAGAATACTACTTCATTATGTATAAATACCACATTTTCTTTATTCATCTGTTGATAGGTATGTAGGCTGGTTCAAAGATGTAGCTGTTATGAGTTGTGCTGCTATAATCATTGGTATGCATGGGTCACTGTAATATGATGTCTTTAACTTTTTGGAGGAAGATTCCTAGAAGGGGAAGAGCTGAGTCAAATGGGATTACTAGTTTTAGTTTCTTGAGGACTCTCCAAATGGATTTGCATAGTAGTTGCATCAGTTTATATTTCTACTATAATGTACAAGCATTCCATTTTCCCCCACAGCCTAAACAAATAGCCCTTTTAGTGTAGAGGGCCACCTGGGTGACTCTTCTTGACAGAGGAGCAATTGTCTCCATTTTGGCTGAACCTGGCCCTATTTCCGTGTATTGATATGTGTAAAGCTGGCTAGGACTTTTCTTTATCCCTTCAATTGGCTTTAAGCAATGCAAATTGGTCTAGCTGTGGTGCTGAAATGCAGTCTTTGCTCAAAGACTACAGGGCAATGTTTTTCCCACCACCACCACCACTACCACCCATAGCTCCCAAATGTGTTAGCCAAGGCAAAGTGGGATGGAAAGCCACGCTCCACACTGTCAGCTGGGATTGAGCCTCAAACTAAGAAGCTATGACTTCCGAGGGCATGAAAGATTACATATCAGAGCTGAAGCACAGACTGCAAAACATTAGATACTACCTTAGTTGTGTTATACAGATTACGTTTTGTGCATATCCTCCCTGCATATTGCAGAGGGGATTTCAGGCCTCCCACCTAGCCCAGCTCACAGCACTCTTGTATTCCCACCATTCTCACAGCCACTCATGCTCAAGCCACTCCTTTCTTCACCAATTAATAAAACTCAGGTTGGGCCCTGGATCAAGGCCTTTGTTATAGATGACCATCATTGTAGCTGGACTTAGGACCCCTTGGTTCCCCATAACTACACACATGCCTTAGTGTCTTTATTCTCACCATGGGTTGCACTGGAAGTGGTAGATTGGATTTAACTCACCAGAATTTCAATAATTTTTCATGAAGATTACAAATATAAATTTCTTGGGCTGTGATGAAGACTGAGAAGGGCTCTTTGTATTTCAGAGCACTTACTAACCTAAAGGCAGAATCTGGACTCTTTCCCAGGCTTCTGGAAGCATGGTTCAAATTATTGTTACCAAAATCATAGGGTTACAGCTATGTCCTTCACCCTTTCTGGGAAAACACTGCTATCCTAAGCCACTGACACGTGTTGGCACAACCTTCATGTGTATGTGGTAGAAAGGAAAAGGTCTGAACAGCACACACTGGCAAAGGAGGTAGCTGGAAAAGACTTTCTGTGGGTTGATGCTGATATCCACCCCTGAAAGGAATGAGGATCAATTGTAAACTCTGTGAGATATGCAAAGCAGAAAATCAAGTCAAGACTCAGCAAGGGTTTGAAAAACAAGACTTCAATCACTAAGTCAAAACTAACAAGAGTCAATCACAAAGTCCTATGCAGCTGTGGTAGTGGGGACTACTAGATCAAAAATACCCTAGAACAGGTGGCTTCAGCAATGGACATTCATTGAGCACAGCTCTGGAGGCTGTGAGCACACTCTTGCTGGCTTGAACACAGCATCTTCATTCTGTATTTCCAGGACAGAGATCAGAGAAGGAAGAGGCAAGCTCTTTTCTGTCTCCTATGGGAACTGAGCCCATTGCTGCAGGCTCCAGCTTCAGGACCTAATCAGTTACCACCTCCAGCATCCAGGGTCCTCCCCACATATGAATTTTGCAGGCACACAAACACACAGTTCACAACAGGTATATACCACAGCTTCATGCTTCCTGAAATCTGTGCACCTTCCCAAATTCCTCAGCCCTCCCACAGTTGGTGAAAACCACGTGCTACTCAAGTTCTGGGCAGCAAGTATTGAGAACACTGATGTGCGTCATTTCCAAACGAAAGCATTTTAGAGACAGTGTTCGGCCCTCCAGCCACTTCTTCTCTGGCAGATCTCAAAGTCATATTTTCCACGTGGTGTAACTGCAGGATGCAGGAGACCAAGATCTTTAAGTCATTACTTGGAAGGAAATAATCCTAGCAAGCTGCCAGACTCATAAGTTAGACACAGATGTTTACATATTAAGCTACTGAGATTTAGGGAGATTGTTACCGCGTGAAAGCCTAGATTAGCCTCCCTGACAGAGAAACAAGCAAGAAATCAAACCAGAGACTTCAGCTTGTGTTATCTCAAAATAGTTTCAATCACTGAGTCAACATGGAGCAAGAACTCAGTAAGAGTTAGAGCCAGCTCAGCAGGGCCCTGGTAGCTTGTCCAGGTGCACTGCCTCTCAGACCCTAACCCTGTGACACGGCTCTCCCCAGATGCTAGGACGGGTGGACCTGCAAATCACGGTCAGTAGCCTGTAGAATGGTGAGACTAATGGAATGATAATGGAGAAGGGAACTGACATTACACCAAGTTTCAAACTAGGCTTCCTGTGCTGTGTAAGGTGCGGGAAACCATGAAGCATAACCATTTTGTCCATTGCCAGCTCTGCACAACTGGCCACATGTGCAGCAGACCCTGACGCAGGCCTTCTGAGGAACATGAGAAAAGCTAGGGCACAGCCCTCCTGAGCTCACTTCTGACACATGCTGTGGCAGACACTACACCACACTGGAAGCTGTGACACTTGAGCTGTGTTAGCTTTACCCTAACCATCACCTTGGCCAAGACCTGTCCTCTAACTGTGATTCATTTCATAATGAAATGTGGAATGTTTGCTCTTGATAACATCTACAAGAGTTCCTGGATTAAACTGTCTCTGAAAGGATGATTTGGGAACACAAGAAGCAATTGCAAGGCTGCTGGGCAGAGGGTGTGTGTACCAGAAAAAAAATGTACAGAAAGGTGTCTTAGTTACTTTTCTTATTGCTGTGACAAAATACCAAACCCTCAAGTTAAAGGAGGAAAGGTTTATTTTAGCTCATAGTTTTAGAGATTTCATTCCATAGTTGGCTGGCTCCAAGGCAGGGCAGTATGGCAGAGGGATATTGCAGCAGAGAAACAGTGTATGGCAGGGCAAGAGAAGCAGTACAGCCTACTTTTCCCTTTTATCCCATCCAAGCTGTAAGACTTTCGGTTGGTGCCACCCACACCCAGGTTGGGCCCTCCTTTTATCCATACCCAGAGCTACACTAAACCAGTCAGTAGACCAATTTAGTTATTACAACCTTAATCCATATCCAAAAACTGTAACCTATATTCACACACCCTGGATCCAGCCACTTCCCAAAAGCCCCATCTATGAGCACATGAAGCTTTGCGGGGGATGTCTAAATACAAGCCATAACAAAACAGCTGTTTAGCCGTGTCAGAAAGTTTCTAAATCCTTGGTTAGTTACCCAAAGCCCAGTAATACAACTGATTCTTTAAAATTCTGTATATTCTAGACACCCCCCTTTTCTGTCTAGATAAGAAGTAGAACATTTCCCCAAGAAGCTGGCCAAATTTGAAACCAGTCATTCCTACCACATACTCCCAAGAAGATCCTTTAAGAAAGAATGAACTCTTTTCTTACATCACATAACTGACTTCAGCTATCACCTTATCTCCAATGAGCAAGAAAGATGTCTCCAGAAGTTTCTATACCTATTAGCCGCCAAGCTCATCTTTAGAGATATTTAACAGAAAAATGCATTGCTTCCATAAACTCGTGCTGGTATTGATTTTGTCTCTGTCCACATAAAATTCCCTCTTTCCCCATCATTTGTTGATCAACTCTGTCTTTTTTATACATCTAATATCGGAGTAGTTCAAAGGCCTTGCACTGAATTTTGTTTATGCTCCTCAAAAGGAACATTCCAGTTTTTACTAAAGGAGGTTGCCCATGAAAATACAACAAAGACAGCTCTTATAAATATGCCATGAAAATTCAATTCACATTCTGTCTTGTGCCTTGTCCCTTCTTAACTGCACAGAATAAGAAAAAACAACATGGATTTTGCTATCAGAAAAACTTAGTTTTTAACTCCCTGCTCAGAAATCTATTGGCTATCTGATTTCATTGGCATGATACTTAAATTTTCTCAGCCTCAGGGAAAACAGGGTGTTGATACCTTGCAGAAATTTCATGAAAATGATGTGCCTACCACATATTAGGTACTCAGAATGGTATATACCATTATAAACTGTGAGAGCTAAAAACATCATAGACATCACACATCTGACTTCTCACCTCTCAGAGGTGGAACTAGGATGCAAGAAGAGGGATTTCCCAACTCAGCTCACCGGATGCTCTAAGTCTCTTTGTTTTACTTATTTCTCCACCGCTCTGGCCCTCACCACTCCTCTGCCCCTAACTGCATCAAAGGCATCCTAAAGAATAGTTCCAGTGGATGTATTTTCACTGACATTTTTCTGGACCTTCGGCAGATTTTGTAGGCTCAGAATTTCTCTAACCTCCTTATCCTCTGCCCTCCCAGGACCTTTTCTTCTCTGGATTGCCAGCTCTGTCTAAGAAGACCTTGTTTCCTTCCAGAGGTTTGTTGTAGCCACCAACCATTGTGTGCTCTGTGGTTACCTCCTGGTATCATTCTTACAATAACACCACCTTCCCCTACCAAGCCTGAGGGAGAGGC
>PVLD010013559.1:0-55630 GCA_004027595.1 Dinomys branickii | reverse complement strand
AGCAACCCAAGTGCCCATCCACAGAAGACTGGATTAAAAAATTGTGGCATTTTTATATAATGGAATATTATTCAGCTATAAAGAAAGACAATTTTGGGGACTTTGTAGGCAAGTGGACAAAACTGGAGTCCATACTCATAAGTGAAATAAATCAGCGATACATGTGCAGGCAACGTATTATATCACTGGTGTAAGAACCCGAGGGTGGGAATATAAACTAAAAGTCATGAAGGAAATCTGTTCAAAAACAGAGAACAGATGGGACGAAGGAAAGGAGAAAAGAAAAAGACAGAAATATATGTATGTATATAGGAATATACATGAATATACATATGTGCAGGAGGGCTAACATGGTTCTACTATTGTATTATATCACTTAATGCTAAGCAATAATCGATGACAGGATATTAGATTAATAGTGTATATCTGTATGTGTTAGCCTGAACACGCACTTCAAAGATATCAATATGTAAAGCAGCAAGAAGCGGTGTTTTTTTCTGTTGTTGTTGTTGTTGATGTTGTTGCTGTTGTTGATGTATGCCTGTTTTCTTTCTTGTCTTTGGATTTTTGGTTTTTGTGTTTTTTTTTTTTTTTCTGTTGTTGAGAGGATTGACTGTCTGACTAAATTTGCATGTCTGTATATGGGTCCATACATCTACAATTCGAAGATATCAATGGATAAAGCAACAACTACTGTTGAGACCATATCACCTTGTCTATAGATTAGTTGTGATTGTACTATTTTCTATGATAATGGGTGTATGTTTGTCAATATGTTTTTGTACTTTTATGTTTCTAAAGTAAAAAAAAAAAAAAAAAAAAAGAGGCTGAGGCAGAAGGATCCCGTGAGCTCAAGGCCAGCCTGGGCTACATAGTGAGTCCAGTCCATCCTGAACTACACAGAGAAACCCTGACCATAAATAAATAAATAAATGAATATGAAATGAAATGAGATAGAAGAGTGAGGAACGTTTCTCTCCCTGCCAAGTAGAACAGACGTGTAGACAGCGCCTGAGGTCTACAGAACAGGCAGGTGGGACGGAAGCACGTGGGAGGGAAGCCCTGTCTGCTGAGAACCCGAGCATCAGCCTTGGTTTTTCCTCGCAAAGGAGAATTTGCTGAAGAGGAAGCCGCTGAACGTTCAATAGAAGGAGTTATACCTAGATAATTATTCACAAACAACGGATTTTTGCACGTGATACTTAACATTCCTACTTAAAGAAATTGTAAGTTCTAATGCAAGGGAGGGGTAGTACAAAGGTTTTGGGGGACTCCATACTTGTCAGATAAAGTAATTACTTGCATGCCAGATGTGAATATAATGTACAGAATTTAACATTTCTAAATATAACTGATCCTAAGCTTCCCCTTATGTGTGAAAATTCTTCCTTTTAATCTTGAGGAAAGCTGATTACATAAAATGTTACTCACATATGTGCCTATAATTTAATGTTTTGCATTGAAAGAAGTAGAAATTGCATGAAAGTATCACCATAAATTGTTTGAAACACAACAAAACTAGTAGGTATTAATCATTACTAAAATAGTCATCAGTTTTTCCAAAGCATTTGTGATAACAGAAATATAATCATAATAATCCCAGACACCATGAATTACCCTAATAACTATATTTCAATTATTTAGAGAATGGCTATATGTTTATTAATGAATAAGAGGTTGAAATATATGAGACTGCAAATATTTAGATTTTTGTGCAAATTATTACTAAAATATTCACGTAATACATATTATATGAACATTATTCTATGAAGAGCCACCCAAATATCAGCTATTCTAACAATAAAATTAATTAGCATAACATTCTGAACAAGACACAAGACACCAGAGATACCATGGCGCTAAGACTCTGTCTCTCACTCACGCCTGAAATGGGGACAGATCAGTCGGAACACCGTGCATGACCACAGCCATCTCCAGGTATCCAAATGTTTCTCGCATTTACCACCAGCACATAGCTCCTGTCTACACTTTCTATCTTTGCCTGCTTCTACGAGCCATCACCAGCTCCAGCAGAGAGGCCAGCTAGAAAGGTCTTTATCGCCAGGTGCCCTGATTCCCCCAGACAGGTACTGCAGGTGGACTCAGCAGTGTCACCTTAGGAAGAGCTGCACGTGCCCTGGGCCACAAACCATCTCAGGCTGAGGAGATGAATGTCTCTCATGGTACACTGCCCTCACTCATCCCAGTGTCTGGGAGGCTGAGGCAGGAAATCAATTAAGTATGAGCCCAGCCAGAGAAATTTAGCCACTTAGGAAGACTCCGCCTCAAAATAAAAATCAAAGGCTGGGGATGTGGCTCAGCGTGAAGGCCTTGGCTTCAATCCCAATACTGCTGGGGAAAAAAGATGAAAGAAATCCTTCCTTCAATTTCCAGGGTTTATGAAATGCAAAGCCTCTTTCCTTTCCAAAACAGTTTCACTAACTGCCTTTGCTCCCAAATCTGTGAATGTGAGGAATCTCCAGCATTCTGTCTTAAAATGTTTCTTTCTTTCTTTGTGTCATCTTAGTTGATTCATCTGGTTTTATGACTTTAAATGGAAGCAAGCCAATTCAAATGGAATCTAACCAAAATATGAATTTTAAAATGAATTTACATTAGTTTATAGTGAGATAGATGAAAATTTTAAATTGAATTTGAAAGCCGTCTAAGTGAAGAATTTAAATTTGTTTAAAATCTAACAGTTAATTTTATTTAAATTATTTAAATTAAATTAAAATGTAGAAGCATCTGAAATGAGTCAGACAAAATAAAACATGTACCTCAAATGTGAAATGATAAAATTTCTATTTCTGAGAAGTTGCAGTCAGGCTCCCCTGACTTACTAGCAACTTGCAAAATGGTTTGACCCAAGGTTAGAACAACTCCTCAAGATACAAGCAAGGTGGCAACAGGAATCACATAATGGAAACAGAATGAATGTCTCAGGACCAATTTGCATTAGCTTCAGGTACGAAATTTTGCATTTTCAAGAGGTTTCACAAATCTACTTCTATCGAAATGATAACTACCTAGTTACACACAATAGCACCTAGGTTTCTAAACGATTCCTTCGGGTCAGCTGCCCCTCTGCTGGATGAGCCTGGCCTGCCCTAGGGTAAGGTCTACCCTGGAAATCTATCCTAGTGCCACTTCCTGAGATCCCTCTAACCTGTCCTGCTTCCAGAAGGTTCCTGTAGAGCTGTTCCAGGAAGAAGTCTCGTGAGAGCCTACCCTTGCCCCTTGCTAAGGGTGATATCACAAAGGAAATTCTATCTAGCTTCTTGTCCCAGCCTCTAATGCCATAACTGTGTCTGAACACTGTTTGCATCAGGAGGCAAAGCTGCAGCTCTTTGAGTTACAGAGTCCTTCTGCATTTATGATCTGTCCTGAACAAAATCTCTAGCCAACCACTTCCCTGATTCAGAGTTTTTTTCTTGCTCTGAGTAACACCCAGGCTATGGGACTGGAAACCTGTCCAGGAATGTTTTCCATGGGGCAGCAGCAGCCTCCCTGGCATCCGAGGGTAATCTTACCTGGAGGATGTCGCTGCTCTTGATGCTTCGTTTATACTATGGAAGTTCCATCCTGCAGAAAATGCCAAAGGTTTGCAGCAAGGGACGCTGGCACATTACAGGTAGCAAGCTCACGGGCCTCCCTCCGCTCTTCTCACCTGGCTCTTGGCTTATTGCTAATTATTGTTGTGGTTTTGTACTTTCATGTCCAAGACCATCGGGCATCTGAGGGGATTGTGTTTTACTCCTCCTCCTGTGGTTTAGATGTGGCTCAATAGCATTCCCCAAAGATTAGTGTGCTCCGAGTGTGGTCTCCAGGGAGGTAGTATTGAAGTGGGGAAGCTGAGTAGGTTTGACAGTGTAAGGTAAGCAGGCCACTGGTGATGTGGCCCTCACAAGGGGTTCACATGGCTCTCCACGTGTCCTGGCAGTTTCCACAGAGTATTCCTAGGGTTATCCTGAAGAGAGGAGACCCACCGCGGAATCCCCCCTGCTTCCTGTCTCCCCATGTGGCCTCTTCCAGTGCATATGCTTCTTCCATGATGCTATCAGACGTATCAGGATGGAACTAGAAAGCCCTCACCAGAACCAGCAAAGCTGCTCCTGGGCTCTTGAACCCACACAAATATGAAGCCTCTGAGCTGCTTACTTTCTGCAGTATCAGCCACAGTAATTTTGTCATAGGGAAAGAAAACGGACTAAGATGCTTGCTCTTCACTGCTACTTTTTGAAATTATTTTTCATTTTGTTGTTTTTGTTTTTGAGACAGGGTCTCACTGTGAAGTCCAAGCTGGCCTTGAACTCACGATGATCTTCCTGTCTCAGCCTCCCAAGGGCAGGGATTACAGATGTGTACCACTATGCCCAGCTGGAAATTATGTTTTATTCTTACCTTAAAATACCAAACCAAGAGTTCTTCTGAACCTATTAGGTTATACCACGCTTGCTGTCTTTCTATCCACCACTATAAAAAAGCTGTCTGAGCTCAACACTCATGTGGAACAGCCAGTTCCTTACTCTGAGAGTCAGCAGATGCCTTTCCAAGCTGACCCTCTGCCTACCACCGATGCGGTCACACTGGAGACCTTATCACTGTGATCACTGTCCACCTGCAGAATCTGAACCTCAGGCATCCCATGTCCAACCGCCAAGTGACACCCTTCTAGATCTGTTCCCTGTACCTTCTCTCAATACTTTTTCTTCAAACTGACATTCTTGCAGTCTGCTACAGTCTTCCCAATCCCCTACCTGCCCTTAGGAAAGAATGGAATGTCTTTATTTGTTTAATATGAGAGAGTGTCTTACCTTTTTTCCAGGCTAAATCTTAACGTTGTTTATTGACTTAAAAAGAAAAACTAAAAAATTTTACAAAGGGATAATTAAACAATTACTCTAATTTATGCAATATAATTATTCAAAATACGTTTTTAACAAAAGTTTGAACTAGTTCTTTTCATGTTTAAAATTTATTTTCCAGATTATGAAATGTTTTAACTAGTTCTATACTAAATATAATTATTCTGATAAATTAAGTAATGAAGCATTTCAGCAATATCTTAGAACTAAAAGAAATGTAACATTTTAATCTTACACACACATATAATACAGAAAAATGTTAGTGTAATAAACAAGAGACTTGAGACATAAGGAGGAATACAGACACCATTTCAAGTTGCAAATGAGCGCTGTCAAATTTCTGATGCAAAGAACTTGTCACTATACTAATGATGTTTTAGTTTCATTGGGTGCACTTAACATAGTGATAATTTGTTCGTTTTTGAAATTTCCGTCTATAATATGATGGAAATCTCATAGCTTTAAAATGCGTGAATAATAATTCTATTCTTATTAAACATTCATACTGGTTTATGGTCAAAAAATCTGAAGACCACTGCACCCAGGTTTCCATGGTGAGCCTCACCTCTGAATGGCCCGACAGTCTGCATTAGAGTTCTGGGTGAGGAAGGCCCAGTTAGTCTTCAATAGATACCTAGCAGACACTGAAAGTTCTGAACTAAATTTTACTCATAATTTTGAAGCAAAAATGATTCTAAGAGTGAGGGCACAAACAACACCCCCCCCCCACGCACACACACACAACCTCAGAGCTGAGCTGTAGCAGCAAGAATCTGGGTAGGAAAAAAGTCACCTGACTTCAAAGCCCAAACCACTTCCACTAATCAATACTAGATTGAGGATTCCAATAACAGTCATGCTGTGATCCATCCTGGAGGTTAAAATAAGGAAGATAAGACAGGACACAGATCAGATGGGGATCGAGTCACGTTTGCTACCAAAGAGGTCTGATGCAGAGGAAGTCCTCTGAGTATGTAGCCATACTAATGGATCCCAAGAATACGGGGACCTCTGCAGCTCCAGCAGCTGGCCCGCCCTGGCCTCCTGTACAGCAGCCTCTGCCTCTGCAGGGTTAGAGAGGAAGGCCGAGCACAGAAACGACTCTGAAGTACCAGGGCCCAGCCCCACCCCCAATTCTACCAATCCGCTATTCACTTCTCAGGGGTTCAGCACGGTTCCATCTCGGTAGGGGAAACGCTGAACTCACTCCGCACAAGTTGCTGACTCCAAGTTCATCTTTGCTCCACACGTGTCTCACTTCTGCTCAGTCTCCAGAGCCCCTGGGTCACCTCTTCAACACGCTCTGCAGAGTTTAAAGCTGCGATTTGCAGAAGGATTGACAGAACAGGATCTCAAGCCTCTGTACAGCTGTTCTTAGACTTCAAGCTCCTCCAAAAGTGACTTTTATCTAGGCTACAAAACTGGGATATTTTCTTAACATTTGAATTTTCAATTTTCCTGAATACTTTCTGTTACTTTGAACATTATTTTTATTATAAACTAAAATTATGCATGTGTGGTCATGCATGTGTGTTCATTGTGTGTGAATACACATGCATGTTTGTTGACTTCAAAGTATGTTACATTAATCTTTTTGTAGCTATATTTTCTATATATTTCAGAATATGTAGATTCATTTTCATTCATACTTTTATTTCTATATTTAGAATCACATTTCTTACTGGTTATAGTAATTGTAATAATTTTATAGGACACGAATATTTCTAGGTAACTAACATATTCAAAGTATGATAACATTTTCATTTCAGCAAACATACAGCTGCTTTCATGACTCAGCAAATTGACCTCATGCCTCAAAATACTGTTGAATTGTAGCAAATGTAGCCACTTGCCCTGTCCAGTGCGGCTCTGAAAGTTCCCGGGGGAAGGATGTCGGGAGCATGGAGAAATAAAGGTAAGAGACAGCAAGCTGAGGCCAAGTGGAACCCTCTCTCCTGATGGGAGGAAAGGAACCGCCCAACTGCTGCAGTGTGTTTTTATGAACACCTTTGGCAGGTTGGTGTCATGTGACACCCCTTTGCTTAACTAGCTTGCCTCTCATGCCCAGTGTTTTGGGGGCTGGAACACCTATTCGCCTGGGCGCTCCACGCCCCAGGGCTTCAGCACTCCACGCTCTGACCTCTGCATGTGTAAGCAACCTCCAGCTCAGCTGCTCTGACAACCACTTTTTTCCGTTTATATTTTAATGGAAATTATTCTAACTTGTGTTACTTTGATGGTAAGATTTGCAGACAGACTACGGGACTTTTTACGAGTTTTATGGCATTATGTCTTAGTTTCTTAAGTGCTTCATGGAAAAAATGAAGATTAAATGTGGGCAGTTTATTAATATTTAAGATGATGTGCTTGTCTCTCCTGTAATCGATTAATGTGATAAATTACATTAATGAAATTCCAGTTGTTTATCATCTGTTAATGTGGATGTTTCCTTGCTATTATTGGATGATCTACTTTCTCGTGAAGTTTTACTCTTTTCATAACCCGCTGTATTTGTTAACTGGTATTTTACTGAGGATATGTACAGTTTTTTTTTTAAAGATATGTACAGCTTAATGTATATTTTTTGTCTCTCTCCATGCAGGCAGCAGGCTGGATGAAAGGTAAAGAAATAGTTTTCTGATTTCACTGTGGAATCTGCTTACCCTTTCGACATATTTAACACCAATGCTGCCACCTGTGAGGGAAGGAGGGCAGCCCTGTTGCTGCTCCACGAGGCCTGACTCAGAACTTCATTTTCCCAATTGTCCTGAAGGACTTGGATCTGGCGTGGAGAGGAAGACTTGTAGATAGATGTTGGGAGAGAATGTGTCTTGGCTTCTTGCTCTTCTTTCTGTTCTCAGGATGCTGAGCACCCAGAACTGAGCACTGCGTGAGGAAGCCCCCCAGCCTCCCTCTGAGACAAGTACAGTGTCCCCAGTCTCTGACTGAAGAACTTGTCTTCTCTGCCCCTTGTCACTCAGGGGGACAATTTGTGTCCTAGAGACTAGCTACTTAAAAACTTTGCTATGCAAAGTAGTCCCAGGGTGCTAGGGAGAGAAGGGGCTGTTGTTATACTCATTGTGATGTCAATTTCAATGGAGCAAAAGAACAGCCCAGGGCTGGGTGAGCACAGCTGTGGTCGAATCTTTCGGTGAATAACAAGTAGGCCGCTTGCTGAGAGGGAAGACCCATAGCAGAGGTGGGCAGAACTGAACTGTGCACTTGTAACCTGGACAGGGTAAAGAGAGAAAGAAGAAAGTCTGCCGTTTGCTTTAAGGGAGGAGCTCCAGTGCTTTTGCTGCTTTTGAGTGTCTGTGTCTGGCTGCTTCAGTACAGATCATTCAGCCTTCTGACATGGACTTCAGTGGGCTCTGCCCTGAGCACCAGACCTGAAGCTTTGGGCTGGATTCTGCTTTGCAGACACAGCAGGCATCTGCCTTCTTCCACTCCCCACCCCGCAGGAGCTCATTGTAAGTCTGCCTGGAGAATCCTGCATGAAGTCCTTTCCTCTTGTGAAATCTAACTGATACAGGTCAGTTTATATTAAAAGTCTCCTGCATTGGAAAGTCACATAAGAAGTCAATAAGCCATCCTTTTAAGAAGGAAACTTCTCTGTGGGGGCTCGGTTTATTTAGGCAAGGCCAGGCCTCCTTGAGGACAAGCAACGTGGAAAAAAGATCAGACAGCACAGTGCGGTTGCTCTGTGTGGTAACGTGACTGTTGGGTCTGGTGGGAAGCAGCTAGTTCAGTGGATTCAGACTTCTGAGTAAGGGGTGGAGAGAGGTGGCTCCTCCAGGGAAGATGTGAGGTCCGGGAGAATAACACAGGTGGCTGGTGGGATGCTGTTCATCTGAGGATGCCAGAACAGCTTCGGAACTGGTATAGCTGACCTGGGCTGTGGGTTTGGGGCAGGGGCTCCAGGTCTAATCAGTGTCTTCCTAATCCACCAACAGTGTGCTTAGGGAAATCTACCAAAACCTACACTCCAATAACATCATTTTAAATAATTTAATTTTTTCAAAATCCTCCATGATGGACTATTTTAGAAAGAATGTGGCAGCAAACGGGAAGGGTCTCCCCTGGGAGCCAGGAGCCCCACTGTCCGGGGAATGCACTGGGAAGGAGAGTTGCTATTCGCGTTACTCTTTTCCTCGTCTTTAAACTGTACCCTTATGTGTATATTATCTAGTCAGAACTAAATGATCTGAGGTAGAAGTTGAAATCACAAGGACAGTGGCAGTGATAGCCATCGTAATGAAGGCACGGTACGGGGCAGGTGCTCAGGGTCTAGTGGACACTGGTGTCTCTCCTCTGCCCTCTTTCCTGGCAAGGAGCAGAAGTGAGCACAGGGAGATGAGATTTGGGAAAAGTCCCATGTGAACTCACTTTGGACTTCACTTCCTAATTTCACTTTTGCCTATCCCACAGTCACCAGAGGGGCAGCCTAAGATTTTTGCTGTTTTGGATACTGAATTATCCTGAATGTCTCAAAAAAAGAGGGTTTTGTGTTTTTGAGCTTTGTGTTAAAGGTGCTTTGGAGAATTGAGAGGGAGTGTGAGCAGACGAGAGGTCAAGTGTCATTGAAATAAGAGCTTTGCGCGTGCGCGCGCACACACACACACACACACACACACACACACTCACACACACCAGGACTGGGAATTCATAAGTCAGGAGAAGAGCAGCAACTTGGAGTGAGAGTTAGCGAGACAAACAAAATCTCCCTGGAAAACCCAGAACTCTCAGGAAATGTGACAACTCTCCACTCCCTGAACTGCAGCCCGATTTGGTTTATGATATCAGAAGTGTTGTCATAGGGCTTAGAGATTTGAAGATACTCAGCTTTTGTTTTTCAGTTACTCTACAATTCTGCTTTTTTTTTTTTTTGGAATGCATGCCAGTTAAAGTTATTTGTGGCTACCAGAAATAACAAGCAATGAATTAAAATAGTATAAATCACATGAAATTTTATAACCCTCGACCTGAATGCTGCATTTGAAAAATGCATGCTGTAGGCTGTATCTCCTATGCTGGAACACACACAAACTACTAAGCTTTTTTCTGATTGAACATGACCTCATGCTACCAGTCTATGTTAAATCGTTCATGCACAACCATGAGCATGTCCTTTTCACCTCAATTTGTAGTAGCAAGGTTACTTATCCAAATACTTGCACACAAGTAGTACCTATCAATGGAAAAGTAGGTGATGTTTTACTTTTTATTCTGTTTATTATTCTGAGGAGGTAATTTTGGGGACTTAATTTCCTACTGACCTCAAAGGGTTGCTAATACAATTAAATGAAGTAATAAAATGTAAAGCTGTGAAATCAATGCATGGCATATAATATTCAACCAAAATTATGTTATTCCTTTCTCCATTTTGGACTTCAAGGGAAGAAGCTGAAGGCAGGTTAGGAACTTCCCAACATCCTGTTTTGAGAGGCAGAACACTTCTAGCTGGTGTTGAGTGGTGGAAGCCCTCTGGTACGGTCTCTTCTGCTGGCACAGTCTGAGCATTGTGCTCTTGACCCTGGGACTCTGTAAGCACAGGAGCAGCACCTTGGAGCTTGTTAGGACTGCAGGCCCCAGCCCAGATGAAGGAACCACAGTCTTCACCTGGAAAGAATCTATAGATAGTTCAAGCCAAATTAAAGTTTGGGAAGCTCCAGAAATACTGCTGTCAACATTTCACCTGCCAGGATTTTCAAAATTGAGTTCTCCAAGCTCCTGCTTTCCTTGCTATTGGCTCTGACTGAGGCATCCTCCCCCAGACAGCTGTCTTCGGCTTGGCGCACATCTCCCGAGTCCCACCTGTCTGTCGCCTTGGTCACACCTTCAGAAGCTGTGCAATGCGCGTGGCACAGGAAAGCTCCTCCTCCTCTGCTTCTGCCTTCAGGGATCACTTTACATCTGTATTGTACAGCTTTCATATTTTCACTCACTACAAGGCCGTTGACTTATTTGTAAGTTCAAGAGGCTTTAAAATATTTGATGTATTATTTATTATCTAAGAATAATTGAAAGCTACATAATCACAATCAATATTTAATAGGGAGTTCTTTTAATAGTCAAGACAATATTAGAAATGCATACCCCCTGACATGAATGTGAGCATGTCTTCTCCCTTGCATTCCCACAGCTTGGTGTGTGTTATGCGGAATTCTCTCTGAGCTCTCCTGATAAAAAACCTCTGTTTGAGAGGACACAAAATTTACTATTTGAAATTCACCTTAGACAGATGCAAAAGGGGCCTGTCCTTGTGCGATTGGTGAGTGTGGGTTGTTAGACCCTCTGTGGTGCTTTGCTTATCCTCCTGCATTGTTCCAAAACCCATGCCTGGGCTCAATGGGTTTCACCCTTGCCTTCAAGTTTCTCCTGCCCAGCACCAGATAGGACTGATAGGTATCTGCACCTCCTCCACCGGGACTGCAGACTGTGTGATTACCCATAGTCCTTGGAGATACCCAGAGGTCGCTTAAATGTCCTCTCCCACCTCCTAGTTGATCATGAATCTTCCTTTCCTCCAGTGATGGAGCTTGCTGGCCTTTGGAAGGTGGAGATGTCAATGACCTGCCCCTGAAGCACCACAGATTATTTTCTGAGATGAGGAGCACTTGGGCTTGACCTGGCCACCTCTGAGGAGTAGAGAGTGTGGGAAAATATTACATTATGATTTCCTGCCAGAGTAATTTACAAGAATGAAAAATAGAGCTCAGTATGATTTCTTAATTAACTTTCATTAAATTCTTATCTAATCACCAAGCAATACTACTCGATATTTGGTTGTTATGAACAATATGATTCTGTGTTTTATGTATATTTTTCTTACAAGGGAATGACCCTCGTTTATTGCACACCACCTCTGGAGTTTATGTTATGGTGGTGCCATGGGCAGAGTTACATAACTTAAGTATCCTCACCAAGTATTTTCAAAAAGAATTTTAAAATCCAATAAAGTATTTCTTCATTGTTTATACAAATGTGTAGGCTAACACTCTCTCCATGGTCCTCAGTAAAAGCAGGCAGCAAGAAATGTTGGCATTGAGCTAGAGTTTCTAAAGTGCTGTACAAATTTCAGAATACATGGATGACAGTGGCATATTTGTATTTTTTCTGTTAGGGTTTCAGGGGCAATAAAGGTTGTAATACATACCTCCTGAAATTAAAATAAAAATGCCTTTCTGAAATTAAGATAAAAATGCGAGCAGTAAAACTTTTACTTTTCTTCCCATCACCTTGGCCAGTGCTGTGCTTCAGGTACGTGTCCCTCCTGGACCTGTGCTTGAAAAGCTTGGTTCACAGGCAGCCCTGTTGGGAGGGCAAAGCAAGGTCTACCCAGAGGTTGTAGGTCACTGAGGGGATAATGGGACCCTGACCTCTCTTTGTACCATACACCCTTACCATGTTTGACTGCTTCACCATAGGCCCAAAAGCAATGCTGACTGTGAACTCAAACCTCCAAAATCTGAGCCAAACAAACATTTCCTCTGTCTAAGAGCTGATAATCTCAGGTATTTTGTTATAGTCATGGAAAGCTGACTCACACAGTATTTTTCTTCTTAATATATTTAAAGTTAATATGACTCAAATTCCAAAGCGTTTCAAACTAATCTTTAGCTCCCTGGGCATAGTACAGCGTGATCCAGACAGGTCAATGGCATACCATGGATCACAGGAGTTCTCTCTTTCCTGGGAAGCTGGGCACCATGTTCATTAATGTGTAATAACACCAATACTGCAATTACAGTCATTGAGCTCATTCCTTACAGCTAGTCCTGGTCCTATTAGGCAGCATCCTGGTTAGAAAGGAGAAGGTGCTTATCTGAGGAAAGTTCAATGGAAGAATTCTTTTTGGATGCATGTGGAAGGCTACGGAAGACCTCAAACAGGGATGAGGCCAGGGTTTGTCACCACTTCCAAGCCTGAAGTGTTTGGGGCAGAAGCAGAATCACCGTAGAAGAGGAGCCACAGGACAATATGCGTGGCTGCTCAGGAGCTCCTGGTCAGAGCCGGGCGGCATCAGGAGGCATGAACAGATGACCAGTCTCACAGCTGCCCTGCTCGGACCTCCTCTTGCTGCCTGCTCTTGTCTGAGCCCAGCTGGAAGGCAGAGAGCTTCAGGGCAAGTGTGCGGAGAATAAGCCACACACAACCAAGAAAGAAATAACAAGGTGATGTCTTGTAAATCTCTTCATGGATGTGAAGTTCAGTGTATAATAGCTTCAAGCATTCACACAGTGAATGGCATTTTCATTTACTAAACTATAAAATTGTCTTCATAACTGCAAACATAAAATGAGCAAGGCCCTTCAAATATAATTTTCATTTTCCAGTTTTATTGCTAAATATAGCAAAAATAGACAAATAAGCCAGTAGTGACAGCGGGGAAAAAAATCTATTTTAAGAATTCAAGTGGTTTTTAAAATTAATTTAGTATCTTATAGCAATCAGCAGTGAGAATTAATGCCTCCTAGTTTTGTGCTGTAAGTTGTGGCTTCCTTGCTCGCAGTAGAAGACAACAAAGAGTTTAGTATGATTTTCTACTTGTTGATGGAATTATAAGATCTTTTGGAACAAAAGTGTCAGATACACTTATTAAGTTCAGGCATGTTTCAATAACTCAATCATACCAAATAGCAGATTTCTTAATTGGATTCTTTATTAATAAATTTTCTTGTTCAAAAGGCTAGGATGATTTTCTACATTCCATGAGTATGACTGATGACTTACACAGAACAATATCTCTGACTTCTTTCTCTCTGCTCTAAGCTACAACTGCAAGCTCTCTGGCCCTGAGAAACATCACAGACCCAAGCTGCAAAATGATCCAGGAATCACAGCATGCTCAGAGGCAGCTGGTTGTCCAGGGAGCAAAGAGCTGTCCTGCCCGAGAGGACGTTTAATGGTGAGGTTGCCCTCCGGGTGGAAACAGCTCCCTGACAGTTGTGGCCGCTTTGCTTTTCATTCCCTCCTTTCCTTCCCAGCCGGGTTTCCAGGGGCACCTCTCCTGTGTGCCTAGGGAGCTGCTCCTCTGCTCGGACAGCGTTGGATCTGGGCTCCTCAGGGAAAGGTCAGTATATCCGCGCTGTCACACTTCCCCAAGGAGCGTTTTCCGCTTGTTCCTATCTTTGCCTCCCTTTTTGGAGGTGCTAATATTAACTGCTTCAATGCATCCGGTGATAATTCTCAAAATTGGATATAGGTCAGAAAATGAAGCCAGATGAAAATTATGTAACATATTTATGAACTGATACTCCAGATACTAAAGTAATTCTTTCTGTTTTATTTGTTTGTTTGTGTCTTTTTGAGACAGCGTTTTGCTGTGTAGTTCAGGCTGGCTGTGAACTTGCTTTACTCCAGCCTAGCCTCGAACTGGCAGTGCTGAGCACCAACATGTGAGCACCAACACTCCCGGCCTGGTGTCTGTTTTACAGCTTGTTTTAAACCAAAGGCAATGAGTTCCTTCCTGGGGTAAGCTTTGCTTATTACCCAAAGGTAGACTACATATCCTGGCATTCCAAAGGAAGAACAAAGGCCAAGGCTTCAACTTCCCAGTCTCAATCTCCCCAGCATCGCGGGGGTGGATTTGGAGAGGCCATGAAATTCTTTGCAGAAGAATTTCCTAAGTCATGTAATTAAAAAAACAAACTTCCTTGTTCCCTCTGCAAAGAAATATCCATGGACAGAAAACACTTTGGAGCTTTAGCAGGGGCATTGGGCCTGGGTGTCCTTAGCACCCCAGCTCTGGAGAAAAGGAACGGAAGCGGGGATGTGGAACCAGCACCGAGCTATGAAGGTCAAAACCAAAGATACCACAAAACAAGGCCGGACACCGGGCTTGGGGTGAAGGAGAATGACAGAGGGACATGAGGCTGTCTCTGACTGTCTAGGAAGCCTCCACATGAAGAGCCAAAGCCTAACAGAAGAGGGCGAGGGAGTTCAGAGGGAAATTGGCCTACAGCTGAACCCATTTCCTGATCTCCAGTGCAGAGGCCACATCCAGGACCCGCTGCATCCTGCACTTTGGGGAGAGTGAGCCTTTGCCTCCTGAACTGGTGGGAGAGGGAAGGGATAAATTTTTTTTTCAATAAAAGAAAGGGAGAGAGGAGAAAGAGGGTCCGTGGTTATTTAAAAAACTACAGTCATGTTCATAGGAAACTCAGTAGAATCCCATTAAGAGAGCATGTCACGGACCTAGATCTATAGATGTGCCAAAGAGCAGTTGTTAAAATAGCTTTTATTTCTGGAATGTAAGCTCCAAATTCCACACTTGAGAGCAAATTAGAAATTTTCTGGCTATAATTAGAAAGTCTCTCAGCACTGAATTCATTCTGAGGCGGTCTCAGGGCTCGGAGAGACCAGCCTCCCTCCCAGCACTGCAGTCCTCAATTTGGGTGAACCAGAGCGGCCACGAGCACTGCCCAGCGGAGGGCCCCTTGGCGTCCATGCACTGAAGGACATGTCCTCGGGCTCTGGTGACCGTGGAGAGCCCTCCACCTACTTCCAAGGGGTGGCGTTGGCAGGGTTAGTCATACCTGTTCCGGCAGCGTGAGGGCAGCAAGGGTGAGCTGGCAGTAGTTACACTTCTCTGTGAACAGAGAAGATTTTGCCTTCATAATCTCTGATCTCACCGCCACTCACATAAAAGAAGTATTTGATTCTCAAAGCATTTCATTCACCTAGCAGTGAAAAAATGGGATCTGATGCACTTTGAGCAATAAAGTAAGTACACAAGTGTAAACACACACGTGTACCAATTACACACACACAGTGAGTGGTAACAGGTAACAGGACTTTCTTTTACCCAATGACTTAGAGCTTCAATCATTAAAGGATGATTTATTATGTAACTTGAAAGTATACATGACAGAAAAATATGGGCCCCGGAGCTCCTTGGTCTTTTTCTGATTCCTAGGGGGTCTCTCAGTGTCTCCTTCCTCACAGGCTGAGTATGGCCCACACCAGCCATTCAGAAAAGCTGTGAGGGGATGTTAAATATTTTATAATGCAGTAAGAGTTATCATCTTAATATTCACGCAGCCAGTAGCCAAAAATAAACATCCTTACCACTACAAGTTGAATGAAAACTAGATCTATTTTTATGAATTTTCCAGAATACTAGTAAAAGATTTAAATGGCAACTATCACCTTCTTTTATTATGGAAGAGGCTAAGGTATGTAAGAAGATTTCTATGGATAAAGAGGGTGTAAGTGTTTACACTTTAAAATGTGGAGAAGGAATCCAGAGACCTCTGCTCGAAGAATCACCAAACTTCCAACATTAAGACTTTGATATATAGGTTACAGCACATTGAGTTCATTTACATAAGCACATGTTAAATTCATAACATTGTTATGAGTAAAATGATTTGTGAAAATTTTAAACTTTCCACTGAACCATAGATATCATTATTTTGAAAGTCAGAATTTTCCACATATAACAATTTTATCAAAGCAGGAAGTCTATGGCCAGAGCACAAAAGAATAGTACTGAGCTACTAAGAGCAAAAGTCTTTGGAATATTTTTTTAGAAAGAGAAGAATCGTGCATCCTTATTATTTCATGAGGATGTTTATATCTACGTGCAGAACAAATACAAAGGGTATACAAAGGTCAAGAAGACAGGGGATGTTTGAAAGGCTTGATTCAGTAATAGTATCTGTACACTACAACTACGCTAGAGGCACATGGTTAGTCTCTCGAAGAAAGAAGAACCAAATTTCCACAGCTAAGAGGAGAGAGAATCATCCTGGGCCAGCAGCCACGTGAAGAGTCAGTCAGAGAATCTTGTTATCTCACGGAGACCCACAGACCACACACTGTGCCAAACTGAACACCCTAAGACACAAGAATGGAACTCACTCCTCTGCAGATCTGGATGGATACGCACGCTTCAGTTAAGGAGAGGCTTTGGTTCTCAGAATCTCCCTCCTCCACCGGCCGACTAAAGGATTCCTCAGCCTGCCACTCAAGCAGGAAATTTCACAGGGCTGAATCACACCCCGCATCTCATCTGACAGCCTCGAGGCACCAGTCTGGAAACAGCTTTTGGCCTGTGCCCTTTCCATTATGGTACCTGGGAACAAGCAGCTCAGCACAGGCTCTGTCTCTTGAAAATTTTCCAGCCAGAGCCTCTGATTAAATCACAGCACAAGCAGGGCTGCTCCCCATCCTGTGGTCACTGGCCACCCTGTATTTATATCACAGGATCACACAACCCTCCACAGGAAAAACTGGCCTGGTGTATTAGTAGAAATCTATGAAACACCTGTTTCAAAACATTTGATCCTAAATACACTCCATTTTGCATGAGTCAAACTCACAAATACAGACTTGTATTTGCAGCCTTGCCCCATGGGAGGGACTGGCACGTAACTTGCACCCCAGATACATGCGTGAGACCCAGTTCATGCTGTGTGCTCTTGTCATTCCCTCTCCAGGGCTGGAAACACAGGCTCTCGCACTGGAACTACATCAGTGCCGCACACACTCACCTGCTGATGGCCCAAAAGTGAGCCTGGAGTCAAGCCTGACTCCTTGTCGCATTCTACTTGGTTATGCGCGTGCCCATCCGGCACTGATGGAGTCAGACCTGGGGCTGTAGATGTAGTCTTTTTTTCTCCAATAGGAGGAATTAAACCCAGGGTCTTCCCACTCATCCACATCCAGTTCCCTGACCCATTTATTTTTTTTAATTTTGAGGCAGGGTCTCCTAAGTTGCGAAGTTACTTTCGCCTGGCTTGAACTTGTGCTCCTCTGGCCTCAGCCTCCTAGGGCTGTGCTAGCACGCCAAGCCTGGACTCAGTTTTACTGGGTTTTAACTCTTGCTCTTCTGCGGTCCTGGGAAAGCCTTTGCTAAGCCAATGTCCACCTCTGTATGGTGGTAGCAAAGCCCTCCCTTCTAGACCTGCTGGGAGTATCAGAGGAACTTCTGAGGACCCCTGTGCTGGGGAGCAGGCTGCGAGGACCAGAGCTCCGGGAAGGTTGAATTACTCCATGCTTACTCTGCCAACATTTGCTAAGTGATGATATTTCCCAAGGAGACCACAGATCTGAGCAAAGAGGTCCTGGGTTAGAAGCCACAGGTTTGTCCCTCCTCCAGGGATCACAAGAACATTGGCAATTGTAATTAAAATGCCTGGGGGACAGAAGCACTAAGTTACTCTGGTAGGAGTATAAAGGAGGGCTTTGTGTCAGGCCAAATATCACATCCAAACCGCGGCTGGTCGGCTCCGCGGCACTGAAGGGCAGTAGGACCTTCCCAGTGCCAGTTAATTGTCTAGGAGATGCCGCCCGCCAGGCTTGGGAAGAGGCGGTGCAGATGCTTGGGCTGGAGGTGCCCGTGTTCACATGATGCTCGCACCAGGAAGCGCTGCGCAGGGGAAATGTGAGATTCTGTCTAATGTCACAGTCTAGACTCCTTTGCCAGAGTCCCCACCTGATTGCTGGTACTATTTTTGGCACTGAAGCCCGGAGTTTCTCAATCACCATCTTAGTAACTTTTCTGTCTCCGGACAAAGCACCCCATTTATGGCAGGGGAGGTTTATTTCAGCCTGTGGTTCGGCCCTCAGTCAGCTGGCTCCGAGCAGAAAGAGGGTGGCAGAGGGGCGCGGAGGAGGAAAAGCTGCTCAAGCCGCGACCCCCGGGAAGCAGAAGAAAAAGGGAGAAGCCAGGGACCAGAATCCATCTTTCCAGGTTACACGCCAGTGACCACCCCCAGCCAGACCCCGCCCACTCACCGTGCCGTCACCCGGGGCCAGTGGGTGAATCCGTGGGAGCGAGCACCCGGCGGTCCAGTCACCCTCCGCAGCATGACATGCTGAGGGACATTTTAGATCAAAATTCTTATACTCACGATATGCTCACACGTCTGCAAAACTCTTAAGACATTATTTTAAATTGTAAATAATGGAGCCACTAAATACAGGGCTTAAATATGATAGAGTTTTACTCCTTTCTCATACGGAATTTCAAGGGTGAAGAGTTCTCGGATTGAGAGGTACCCTGGCGGCTCGCCACATGAACTGCAGCTTGAGCTCCATTGCAGCAGATTCGACATTTACTACTGCTGCCCCAGGAAAGGGGAAGAAGAAAAACGCCTTCCTCTCTCACTCAGGAACAGGTGCCAGCCTTTGCACATATGCTTTCTGCTTACATTTATTTACCTAGAGGAAAGCAAAAGGCCCCTACCTATCTGCAAGGGAGTAATGTGTGTGTGGTCACCCACCGGGTAAAGGGTTCTGCTATCCTGGGGAGGAAGAGGAGAGTGAAGACTTTGGGTGATCACCACGAGCTAGCGTGAGCTCCCTCTGCAGTCAGGAACTGGGTTTCTATCCACCGCTCTTGGTTTCGCTTGGTCAACTCTGGGAAACATTCTACCTAGATGGACGGTGTCGAACTGCTCAAACTCATGATTCCCTTTGAAATTTTGCTATTGATGTCACCTTTCGCTACATCACATTCACCTTTCAAAACTCTATCTCTCATCTTTAGGACTTAGGAAGTCTTATGTCCAGGTGTGATGAGACCAAGGACCTTGTGCAGTAGAAAACATTATGAAAGTGAGGCCAGTCAAGCTGAGATCCGATCACAAGGGCATAAGTCAGGCGAGTCCATCAGTCAACATGCCGCATAAGGGTGAGGGTCATCTGTACCAGGAAGCACAGACGCAGAGCTCGGCACTGGGGTGTGTCCAAGGACAAAGGAAGGCAAAGGGCTTGCTGAGATCATCAGCTTCATCTTTAGAGAATGGGCTCTGGCTGGATTTTAGGAAGGAGGAGAGGGTCTACACTGAGCTACAGAGGACACTAACACCCATACCAGGCAGCGAGTGGCCCCCAAGCCCTGGAGAGGAGGATGCCACAGACAGAAATTTCACAGGACAGAGCTTTCTACCAAGCTCTTCTCCAATCCTCAGCCTCCGAAGCTGCCTCCACTTCCATCTCCACCAAGGCCTCAGTCTTGGGCCTTCACCTCCATCCCTGGCTCCTAACCCACCACGGCAATTCCTTGCCTTTCAAGGGCCACTTTTCACTACTACTCCTGTTACCTGATTCCTGCTACGCTACTATAAATTTCCAGCCTTTTGTCTTTATGAGATAGGACACATTCTCTAAGCTGCCTGATCCTCAGATTTCCAAGTAAATCTATGCCACAAAATAGCTCTCTGACACTGGTTATACAGACGCCTGGCACTGAGCTCCTATCTTGTGAGTGGCTGAAGATAGAGATTCAGGGCCAGGGAATGGGCCACACCTTTGCTGCAGATCCCATGGAGGGAATGACCAACTTGTTCAGCTGAAATGTAGGACCAGAGAGTGCTGACAAATTCCTGTTTCTACCAGGTGCTATTCGTAGGCGAGGGCAGGTCTGAACCTGACTGTGGTTGCCATAATTAAATAGCATCTTCCAAGAGCTAAGGAAATCTTGAAAATGAGGAAGAAATTAATAACCAACCCCTCCAGTCCTCAAAAGTGGGAAAAAAGCCAGGATAAATACTGAGCATTCAATAGGTTTTATGACCTTGAAGTCTTTGTTTTGACTATGTATGCTCTAACAGGGAGCTGAGAATTACAGACTCATTCTGGGAGAGCTTTATGGAAAAGATGTACTTTGAAAAAGGACTTTAAAGAAGGTGAGAGACAGGAGAGGATTACCACTGTGGGAATGGTTTTTAAACAGTAAAGGGTATGTTCTAACTTTGCCATTGGAATCTCCCACCTCACAGGACAAGCCACCAATTACACCTCAAGGCAGGAGAGCTGGACAGCTGGGCTTTCTGATGGGCTTTATAAACTAGAAAATGAAAAGATGTGATTCGTTTAGTTTCCATGTCCACCAAGAAAGTGTCTGGAGCCTCCTGCCCAGAGCAGCATCTATCTCCATGACCCGGTGCGGTGAGGACGCTTGGGTCTGTCTGGCCAGCTCCTTTCTTCTCCCAGATTTACCGCAGTGCGAGTGGAATACAGAGAACGGCACATAACGGGTGTGCATGACTCGGTGAGTGTGAACATATGTACACAGCCCACCAGCCCGGCATAGTGAAGGTGACGAACATGCCCATCACCACCCAAAGTCTCCTGGTGCCCCCTCCCTCTCCCTCTGCCCCTCTTTCCTGGTGGCAGGAACACGCTGACAGAGACCTACTCTCAGCACATCCAAAGTGCTTACGACTTCCTGTTACTGACTGTAGACATTAGTGCATACAGAAGACAGGTGCTGCTGCTCATATTGTGCACGTGGAGCTGTGTGTATGCTGAACCCCTCTCCATCCGCCCTTCCTCCCTGCACCTGTTGCCTCTCAGCCAATCTCATCCAACCGTCTGCTTGTATACACTGGCCCACTTTCAAGGTCTCCTATAGGAGGGATCATTGGGCATTTCTCCTGTCTGTGGCTTATTTCACACAGCTTAATGTACTCCAGGCTCATGGATGTTGTCATAGACAGAATTTCCTTCTGTTCGAGGCTGAGTAATGTTCTCAGATATACACATCTACTACGTTCTCTCCACACACACCCAGGCCATCTGCCCATGGCCTCAGCTTGTTTCTACGCCCTGGCTGTCATTATCAGTGCTGCAGTGAGTGTGGCAGGTATGAAGCCTGTGCTGTGCACACACTGCATTCCACTCTCCTGCGCATGTGTCCTGGGGGGAGCTGCCGAGGCTTAGGGACTTCTGGCTTTAATTTTTCCACAACCTTGGATGTGAAATGTCACCACTGTGGTTTTGATTTGCGTTTCTCTGATGACAAGGAGTTCCAAGTATCTCTCCATATACCTCTTGACCATTCCTATGTGTCCTGAGGAGAAATGTCTGCACAAGTCCTTTGCCTATTTTTACATGAGATTGGCTTTTGCTGTTGTATTGAGTTTCAGGAGTTCTTGCTATATTTTGGAATTTAACCTCTTCTGAGACCCACAATTTGTCAATATTTCTCTCTTTCCATATGTTTTGTTTTCACTTTCATGATGATTCACTTATGTAAAAAAGACATTTAGTTTGATGGAGTTCCACATATCTATTTTTGCTTTTGTTGCTTATGGTTTTTTCTAATTTAAAAGAACAAAAACACATTAACTGTCTTGGTTACTTTTTTCTCCTTGCTGAGAAAAAATACCCAACACCCAAAATTAAGGAAGGAAAGCTTTATTTTCCTTACAGTTTGTGAAGGTTTCAGTCCATATTTGGCTGGTTCTGAGGCAAAGTGGCACATGACAGAGGGCAAACGTTCATGGCAGCAGAGCACAGCAAAACAACCAGAGCAAAAGGAGGAATGGCAGCAAAGCGGCCTCTTTCCTTCCCTTACATTGTGAACAGGCTACCCCCACCCAGGGGACCTGTAGCACTCACATAATCTCCATGCCCTCCTCTTCCACAGGCTCAAGATTTATACAAAATAAGCACCCTGTGTCATTCCTGCTGACTCATTCAGCCAAACCTCTAGACTCGGAAAGCTGACACAGTGTATCCACCGTAACACAAACTTACAGCCATTTACAAAGTAGCACAAGAATAGTAAAAGTGATACTGAATTACAGACAAGGTGACAGGGAATTAACAATGGTTCTTGTATTGCATATTGATAACTTCAAAGTGGTTACTCAGGAAAACAAATAGAGACATGCAAGATTGATCAAATAATTAATCATGAACTGTTCCTTTCCATAAAGCAACAGAAGTCAGTAGTACCACTATGTTAGCTATCCTGCATATACATATATAAATTATTTTCCCCTTCTTTCTTTTCTCTTTTCCCTTATCTGAGTTGCTGTTTACTTTTGAGCAGTTTCTTTTCCTTTCACAATGTTTATCATACCTCTTAATTTTTATTCACTCTTTCAAGTTCTTACACTAATGAGACAATACATTGCTTACACATGCACATCTGATTTATTTCACTTATGAGTACGGTCTCTAGTTATGACCATTTACCTATAAAAGCCTTGAGTTTGTCTTTCTTTATAGCTGAGTAATGTTCCATTATGTAAAAATGCCACAATTTTTTTTTATCCAATCTTTAGTGCATGGACATTTGGGTTGCTTCAACCATTTAGGTATTACAAATTGCACTGCTATAAACATGGGTGCACATATATCACTGTGATATAATGTTTTCAGATCTTCTGGGAAAATACCCAGAACGGGAATAGCTGGGTTGAATGGGATCACTAGACCTAGTTTGCTGAGGAATCTGCAAATTGATCTGCATAGTTGTTTCACCAGTCTGCATTCTCACCAGCAGTAGAAAGGAGTTCCTATTTCTCCACAGCCTAGCTAGCATTTGTTATTGGTTGATTTCTTAATGTTAGTCATTCTTACGGGGGTAAGATGAAATTTCAGTGTTGCTTTAATTTGCATTTCTCAAATGATTAATGATGTTGAACATTTTCTCATGTATTTATTTGCCATTTGTATTTCTTTATCTGAGAAGTGTTTATTCATCTAAGATGCCCATTTTAGGATTGAGTCTTTGAATTTGGGGAGGTTGATGTTTTTTATTCTTTATATATTCTAGATAGAAGACCTTTGTCTGAGAGACAGCCAGCTAAAATTTTTTCCTAATTTGTGGGTTTTCTTTTTACTCTGCTGGTCATGTCTATAGATGTTCAAAAACTTTTCAGTAAGATGAGGTCCCAGTTGTTGATTCTTTGAAGTCTTTCCCTTGTGGTTTGGTTTTTGTTCATGAACTCTCTGCCTACCCCTATGTCTTCAAGATTTTTACTTAATTTCTCTTCCAATAGATATAGTGTTTCTGTTTTAATACTGAGATCTGTGATCCATTATTACTTGAGTTTGGTGCATGGTGATAGACTTGGATATATTTTCCGTCTTTCGCAAGTGACAAGCCATTTATTAAAGAGGCTATCTTTCTTCCAGTGAGCTTGTTTGGCCCTTTGCCAAAGATTAGGTAGCTGAGTGTGACTGTGGTTGTGGCTGTTTCTTCCAGTCTGTTCCATTGATCCTCTGGTCTGTTTTTTGGCCAATACCAGGTTGATTTTATTATAGTAGCTTTGTAGTATAATTTCAGGTCAGGGATTGTGATTCCACCTGACTTGTCTTTGTTGCCCAGGATTGCTTTTGCTATTCTGGGTCTCTTCTGGTTCCAGATGAATTTTAGGAATATTTTCTCTAGATCTGTGAGGTATGCTAATGGTATTTTAATGGGAATTGCATTGAATCTGTACAATTTTGGTAGTATGGCCATTTTTACAATGTTGGTTCTTCTTATCCATGAGCAAGGAATATTTTTCCATTTACTGATGTCCTCTTCAATCTCTTTTTACAGAGTACTGTAGTTTTCATTGAATAGATCTTTTACTTCTTTTGTTAGATGTATTCCTAAATATTTCAGTTTTGGATGCTATTGTGAAAGGTATGTTTTCTTTAATTTCTCTTTCAGTCTGTTTGTTGTTTGTGTACAGCAATGCTATTGATTTTTGAGTGTTGGGTTTGTAGCCAGCTATATTACTGAATTTGTTGATTAATTCAAGGAGTCTTCTAGTTGAGTTTTTGAGGTCTTCCATGTAAAGTATCGTGTTATCTGCAAATAGTGTTAATTTCATTTCTTCCTTTCCTATCCTTATTCTTTTTATTTCTCTCTCTTGTCCAATTGCTCTGGTTAATGCTTCCAGAATTATGTTGAATAGGAGTGGTGACAGCAGACATCCTTGTCTTCTTCCTAACTTTAAAATGAAAGCTTTAATTTTTTGTCCACTTAGTATGACATTGGCTGTTGGTTTGTCATAGATGGCTTTGATCAGATTGAGGCAAAGACCATCTATTTCTATTTTCTGTAAGTTTTTGTTTTTATCATGACTTTGTCAAAAGCTATTTCTGCATCTATTGAGATGATCATGTGGTTTTTGTCTTTGGCTCTATTGATATGGTGTATTACATTAGTTGATTTGCAAATATTGAACCATCCCTGCATTCTGGGAATGAATCCAAGTTGGTCATGGTATATATTTTTTTATGATATGCTGTATTCTATTTGCTAGTATTTTATTATCTTTGCATCTATGTTCATCGGGGAGATTGGGCTGTAGTTCTGTTTCTCGGTTGGGTCTTTCTTGGGTTTTGGTATCAGTATAATACTTGCCCCCAGAAATGAGTTAGGAAGACTTGCTTCTGTTTCAATTTAATTGAAGAGTTTGAGGAGCATTGGAATTAAATCTTCTCTGAATTTTTTATACAATTATGATGTCAATCCATCAGGGCCTGGGCTTTTCTTTGTCAGTAAGTTTTTAATCACATTTTCAATCTCATTAATTGATGTAGAGCTGTTTAGGATTTTTATATGTTCCTGATTCACCTTTGGTAATTTGTGCATATCTACGAATATGTCTGTTTATTCTGAGTTTTCTATCCTATAGGAGTAAAGATTTTCAAAGTAGGTATCACTAATCTTTTGAAATTCTGTAGGGTCTGTAGTGATTGCATCTTTTTCATTCCTTGTGGTTTGAATTTGAGATTTGTCCTTTCTTTTTTGATAAGGTTGGCTAGGGATTTATCCATTTTATTTATTCTTTCAAAGAACCAGCTCTTTGATTCATTTATTTTTTGTAGTGTTTTCTTCATCTCAATTGCATTAATTTCTGCCCTGAATTTTATAATTTCCTCCAGTCTTTGGTTTTAGGCTTGACTTATTCTTCTTTTTCTAAAAGTTTAAGGTGCAGCATTAGGCTATTTATTTGTTTTCTTTCTGTTTTCTTTTTGTGTGAGTTCATCACTATAAAATTTCCCTCTGAGGGCTGCTTTCATTGCATCCCACAGATTCCAAAAGGTTATGTTTGCATTTTTGTTTGTTTGTAGGTATTTTTTAATTTCTTCTTTAATTTCTTCTGTGATCCACTGGTTGTTCAGGAGATTGTTATTTAATTTTCAAGTGTTTATGGAGTTTTTGGTATTTCTTTTGTCATTAATTTCCAATTTCATTGCACTGTGATCAGATAATATGCACGGGATAATTTCAATTCTTTTGCATTTAGTTAGGTATGTGCTATGGGCTAGAATATGGCCTATATTTGAGAGAATCCCATGTGCAGCTGAGAAAAATGTGAATTCTGACATTGTGGGGTGGAACACTCTGTATACATCTACTAAATCCATTTGTTCACAGATTTGGTTGAAATCTTTTATTTTTTCACTGATCTTTTTATTGGCTGACCTCTCTCTTTGTGTGAAAGGGGTGTTTAGGTCCTCTATTATAATAGTGTTATTAATTATTTGGTTTTTCATGTCTGTTAAGATTTGTCTTATATAGTTTGGGACTCTGCTATTTGGCGCATACATGTTTATGGTTTTTATCTATTCCTCTTGCAGTTTTCCCCTAACTAGTATATAATGACCTTGTTTATCTCTTTTGATTGTTTTCAGTTTGAAGTTTACATTGTCTACAAACATAATAGCTACCCCTGCTTGTTTCTGGGTTCCTGTTGCATGGAGAATTATTTTCCATCCTTTGACTTTCAGTCTATGGATTTCCTTTTTGAATAAAGTGTCTTCCTGTATACAGCATATTGTGGGATTTTGTTTCTTAATCCACTCTGCCAGTCTGTTTCCTCTTGCTGGTGAGTTGAGGCCATCTACTTTAATGGTTATAACTGATATATGTTGGCTTATCTTTGTCATGTTATTTACTTGCTGTTGGTTTCTTACTTTTGCTATCTGTTTAATTGCTTGCTCTGCTTGAGGGTTCCTTCTGCTTAAGAGTTCCTTTCTATTGTTGTTCTTGAGATTATGGTTTCTTTTTTCCTCTGTCTAGAATATCTTTTAGTACTGCTTGTAGGATTGGTTTGGCACTCATGAAATTCTTCAGTTCTTTGTTGTGGAAGTATTTTATTTCAACATTAAATTTGAAGGATAATTTTGCTGGATACATCAATCTGGGTTGGAAGCTGCTTTGTCTCAGGAACTGTTGAAGAGTCTGCTGTGATTCTGATGGGCTTTCCTTTATAGGTGATCGTTTGTTTTCTTTAGCAGCTTTTAATATTCTATTCTTTTGCTGGAGATCTGTTATCTTGATTGTTACATATCTGGGTGTGGTTTTATTTTGGTTATGGCTTGTTGGAGTTCTATATGCTTTATTTACCTGTACATCAGAATCTTTTTCCATGCTTGGGAAATTTTCTGGTATTATTTCTGCAAATATCCTCTTTATTTCATTTGTTTTGCCTCCTGCTCTTTCACTGGTTCCTATTAGTTTTACATTGTTTCTCTTTGCCTCATCTTGCAGCTGTTGCAATGAGTTTTCCTGGGTCCTTGTTGATTTAAGAGATTCTTCCTTTCACGATTATTAGCTGCCATGCTGTCTTCAATATCTGAGATTCTATCTTCAGCTTCATTCAGGTAGTTTTGCCAGCTTTTAGTGGAAGTTTTGATTTCCTGGAGATCTCTTTGAATCTGTTTCATGCATTCTAGTTCTGTCCTGTATTGTTCATTTAATGTTTCTATCGTTTTCCTATGCTCATCTATTTCTTATATATGTCTTCTTTAGATGTACTGAGCAGTTCTTTTATTTTTTATGTCATTTCATTTTTACTTGGCCAATTATTTCTGATATGATTTCTTCTATGGCCTGATGGAATTGTTTCTTTACTTCAGTTGTGATCATCTCAGAGATTTTAGGTATGTGGCTTCCAAGTTCTCCTATGTCCATGTGTCCTGGACTTGTTCTGGGTGGAGTTGAGTTCTGATTGCATTTTGCTCCTGCATCTTGTCATTTTGGACGTCAGATGGAAAGTGCTGAGCCACAAGGTACCCAGGCAGCTCACCAAACATCTCTATAGACTCTAGTTTACCTGTATATCAGATAGTAGAGGGCAGTGGACCACTGAGCCCAGGATCCCCAGGCAATTGGTGGGGTGCATGGCTCAGACCACAGTTGTGATGGTGAGGGAATGCTGGCTTTCAGTACCAGGGTCTCCAGGCTTCAACTGTGAACCCAGTGGTGGCCACGTAGCAGCCACTGCTCTCGGATCCTCAGGTAGCTGGTTAAGGGAGGGCAGGCCTAAGGTCCACAGAGATAGGGCCGCTCCTGCACTGCTTCCCTGGGTCTGTGCAGTTCCTGTGAATGGAACAGGTCAGCCTGAAGACAGCCCTGAAGGGGAGAAGGGAGAGGAGGAGCATGCAGCTGAGGCAGTGGCTCCATTGTGGCAGTGTCTGGGCAGGGAATGTCTGTTGCTTATGGTTTTGGTATCATATCCAATAAATCATTGCCAAGACAAATGTGAAGAAGATTTTTTACTGTGTTGTCTTCTAGACATTGTACAGTGTCAGGTCTTATGTCAAAAGCTTCAATTCATTTGAGTTAATGTTTGTATATTGGGCAAAATGTGAGCTCCATGGCTTCCTTTGGTTATCTAGTTTCTGAGCATGTACTGAAGGGACCATCCTTTCCCTGAGTATGTTCTTAGCATCCTTTATGGATACCAGCTGACCACTTACTTCTCAGCCCTTCATTGGCCTGTATGTCTCCATTCATGCCAGAATCATCATATTATCATATGAGAATCCTTATTTTATGCCAGAATCATAGTGGTTCTTGAATATGTTTTGAAAAAGGGATGAGGGCTCAAGAAATTGTGAGACATGGAGGGAGACAGAAAGGGATGAAAATCAGAGTCAAAGTGTGTTATGTACACATACTGCTGCCCACCAGGAATGTAATTGTTATGTACTGCAAACATGTACCAAAAAATAAAACTTTTAAAAAGCTTATATTTTGAATCAGGAAATGTGATGTCTCCAATTGTGTACTTCTTGCTCAGAGTTGCCCTAGGTATTCAGAGCCACCTACAGTTCCACATGAACTTTAGGGTAGTTTTTCTACTTTAATTTTTAAAGTCTTTGGAGTTTTGAGAGGGCATAAGACAGGGTAACAGGATGAGGGACAATTCCAATACAGTGACACCATCAGTACTATCTACAGAACAAGTCAGAAAAGTGCTATTTTGGGCCAATTAGAAACTTGCTATTTTCAAATATTCATTTCAATCCTGTGCTGTGTGACAATAGGAAAGGAGTCAAGGACATGGAGCAGGAAACTTCCAGAAGGGGCAAACTGGGCCACAAGTATCCTCAGCATTTGGGGTGAGCACTGGGTGGGCGGTACAGCCAGATCCCAGACTAACTTAGCACCAGGGGTCCTGGATGTTGAGTCATGGGGCCTGGAGGGACTGTGAAATGTTCTAAGGACATTGTTACTCCACCGAACTGCCTAGGGTGCAGCTGGATGTGAAGACAGGGCTTTCTCAAGGGTCCCAGCAGAGACCGCAAAAGTTTCTTCCTGGGGCCTCCGCCCTGTCCTCCCAGGAACTTGGGTGTGAGGTAGCCTGTGGTTGTCTAAAAGCAGCCACTAGTGTCCATGGGGCTGAGGACAGCCTGAGACGTCAGTCAGAGTCACCATCACACTAAATACAGTCAAAGTGGTTTTTTAAACAAATGCTTTTCCTGACAGCAGATTCTGGAAGGTTTTGATGAGAAAAACCCAAGTGTTGATAAGGACAGCAGAGAAACCACATTCTCACTGCCCATCCAAGTTGTGATGTGAATTGATTTAAAGCTCATTTCATCATGCTGCAGGAGATCAAGTGGAAAGGTAAAAAAGAAGAAAGGCTAGCAACTGATGGGTGTGCTTCATCGGTATGCAGCATAGAACACAGAAGAGATGAATGCAGGCAGAAAGAATGTCATGCTGACATTGTATCTTAATTCTGTGCAAACAACCTTAAAGAAGTTCCTTTAATTAAAAAAAACTGGCTATCTATGATCTATCTCTCAAGTGTTCAAAACAGAATGCCAGGAGGCAAGAGATTCACACTAAAAGCCTGAATTGGGGCAGTCCATTTTATACAGATAGCTTTTTCTGTAAGGGAGAGACTGCGGCAAATCAAATGCAATACCCAGCACACAGCTCTGACTCAAAGGACGAAGCTTGTGCAGCTCGAGATCTGTGCTCTCAGTAGTGTCACTGGTGTTCACTTGTGGGTTCTCGGGAAATGTATTGCTGAATTTTTCCTGTTTTGGGGGCTGGGGATATAGCTCAGTGGAATAAGCACTTGCCTAGCAAGCACAGGGTCCTGAGTTCAATCCCCAGTACTGCCAAAAAAAAAAAAAAAAACAAAAACAAATACATGAATTTTTCCTGTTTTTCTGGGGATCCCCATCATAAATGTGGCCACATGACTGCAGTTTTTAGGTCTCAAGCTTGGAAATGCTTTGACTGTGAGTTTACATATAGACACCACAACCCGAAATAAATAAATTCACAGTGTTCCAGTGTGTGGCTTCTTTCGTGGATTAATTAGTTGAAGAAATGAGAAATTCTCACATTTAAAAATGAATCTCAGCCTAATTCTCAGCTTGCTGCCCAGAATTTTGTCTGCTGTGTCACTCCTGATAGAATAAGAATGACACAGTGAGCTTCCTGTTACACATGATTTGAAGGACTACTTTCTGTTGGTCACATTCTTGTTATTGTAATCATCTAGTTAATAAGGCATATGGTAGCCAAATGTGTATTCCAATGTTCAGAACGTAAAACTGTAGTAAAATATTTTCATGGTAAGATCATTTTGAATGTAAGTGATTGGGATTTAGGTGACATTTTATTTTATTTATATTTAATTAAGTTTATTGGTCCATTTCAGACATGCACAATGATCATACACATCATAGGGAATTTGCACCCATACTTTATATATTTTGATTCCTCTCTTTTTCCCAATCCCCTCTCCTCCCTTCAACCCTTCTTCCTCTCCATATTTACAGAGTTTTGTTTCCATTTTACCCTTTTAAAATCATTTTTTTTCCTTTGCCCTTCCTTCCTTCCCCCACCCTAGTTCCTCTTTCTTTTGTATAATTTCTTCCCATTTCAAAATGACATTAAAAAAATCTCTCAGATTCAGGTCCAAAGGGTGAGCTGCATTGCTGGCAACATAGTTTGATAACTCAAACTGGTGACATCCCTCAGCAACAGCGATGTACCCACTGCAGGCCCGCAGGATTCTTTCCAAGTGATTTCTTCCTGAATTGCAGTTGCTTGCAGGAACTCAACTGAGATCAAGAATGCAGAGAAGAGGGAGAAGACTTGGGTTTGGAAGTGGACCACCAGAGACAGGAAAGGGGTAGCAAAAGCAGCTTTAAGGTTTAACCCTGTTCCTGAATATGGGGCAAGATAAAGATTGGGGAAATTGTACAAAAAAGCCTTTATCTCCACTACCTTTTCCTTACCTCTAGCAGCACAGATGTGCTTTGTGATCTCAAACCTTCCAACCAAGGCTAGACTCTCCCTTTCAGGGTCCCATCGTGAAGAGCTAAGCAGGCATTGCATCTTTGTCCTCTACTTCCTCCTCTGCACTTTACTCCCAACCAAAAGTGTCTGGGGACCCCAGCTGCTGTTGTCCGATGGGTCTAATTACTATCGCTTGTGTGGCTTCTCGTTAACACTACAAATCATCAGCAGTTTAAGGTCATTCTGTGACAAATCAAAGACATCATTACTTGGTAGAGTTTCAGCGCCCAGAGTAAAAGCTTTTGTAGTTACAGAATGCTTCATGTTTGGGTGCAGAATATATTATTTAGTCTGGGAAGTTAGCCTGACTCAATCAACCTGAATTTTCCATGGCTCTTTATCTCAATCAAAAGATGCCAAGGCAATTTCAGTGGGAGAACTGTCTTTTTAACAAATGCTCTTAGAATAGTTGGATAGCCATTTGCAAAGAAAGAAATCTTCCATCACACACCAAATGAATTTCAAATGGATTATGGATCTAAATGTAAGAGCAAAGAGATGTATTTTCCCAGCACTGTGGACCAAGGTGGGTGGGAACAGACCTCAGAGAGTCCAGAAGTGGCTCCTTGTCCCCCAGTTATTCTTCAAGGATTGCACAGGAAAAAAAGTCGTCTCTTAATGTTTCATAAAATGTAAGCTTTGAATGCTCTTCAAGGTGTCAACAATTTTCCTTTCTTGCTGCAATTTCTAGTAATGAATCTTATCCATGATTTGCCTATATCATTTTCTTATAAACTCTTTAGCAGAATTTTGAAAGAATATAAAATCACTGATCTTTTTTACATTATTCAAGTATAATATCTTGCCAAAAGTTTTATTCTTAATCAGGGGATTACTTCTCTAAAGTGCCACTTCAAGAGATAGAAAAGCTTATCCCGCTCCAATGCTGCTAATTTAAATTTAAATTTTCATATTCGATCTATTTTTTCTTAGCTCAGTGGGTGAGGTCTGCAGCAGGGCCGGTGTTTGCCCTCAGCGAGCTGTCTCTCCCGCTCTTCCTGATAGGGTTGGAAGCTACCTTTCGCAGACCTCCCGGTCTGGGTGCTGACCCGGCGGCAGGCGGCCATCTTCGGGGGCATTCGCGTGGGGGCGTTGTGGGTGAGCAGATGCCTTTCTTTGGGCGCTGCCCTTTGTGCCTGTTTGTGTAGAATCTCGTGGCCCAGAGCATGTGCTAAAGGACACCGTCAGCTTCCAGCAGCAGAGGGGAGGCCTGGAATTGCTGAGCCGTGGACAGTGTTGCTTTGCTGTGGAAGTAGTCTGCCCTGAGATTGCCTTCCTGTGGGTTTCTACTCATGTGGGACAAGAAATATCTACTTGATTTTAAAGACTTCTTGTTGGCATTTAGTCACTTGAGTGTAAAAGTCCTTATACTCTGACTGATTTGTTCCTTCATCATCTGATCATTCACACATTCTCTCATTCAACCAAGCTGCAAACTTTCAGTCTCTACTTTGGGTCTGAGGGACAATGGATTGAGACCCGTAGAGGTTACTGCAAAGAATGTGAAATGTTATTGATCATACTGTACTTTCATTCTGATGCTTTATCCAGATCTGTAATATATGCTAAACTTCATTTCCTCGGAGAAGCACTGTGTCCTTTATAAGAATGTGCAACGTTCAGTGGTTTGGAGTCTCTTCTTATTCTGCATCTGCAATTTACCTTTAGAAACTCATTTAACATTACTGGCTAATTTGCAGATTAATGGATAGCAGTAGCATAGTTCTTGAACTCTGGGTGGACGATTCTTTTAACAATTAATAAAAACTACAGACCTTGTTTCAGAACAAAAATTTAATACACTTTCATGATATTCAAAGTAATGAGAGTCGATTGGATTCATTCACTTATGATGTGATTAGGTATTTTGTACCCACGACTGGTTACTAGAACTAGATCCAGGGACAGTGGTGGAAAAGGCAGAGTTCCTGCCTGTAAGAAACTTTCACAAAGCATAGACCAGCAATCTTCCCACACCGCTGAAAGTGCTACAAGATGTGAGACTTCAGACCTCATGCGGCCCCTAGTAGTGTTGGTGCCTTAACCATGTGGATTAGATTAGGAAGAGTTGAGGGTACAAAAAGCAATCGAGGAAATCCCCATGGGGTAAGGCTTCAGGTGAGACAGGAAAACATGGACAAATCGAAATCAGCATGGTACCTGGGGTATGCAGGGTGGGAGGGAGCAGAGAGGAGGGAACAGGAAAGGACGCAGTTTAAGCTGAGTGAAGTCAGGAGAGACCAGGGAGCCACGTTAAGGTGTTTTGGGTATTATATCAATGACATAGCAGCCACTGGGTGGCTTAAGGTAGAGTAGGTTGGGATCCAGTTTATACTTGTGAAAGATTACTTCGGCTGCAGGATAAAGGTGGATGTGAAACAGGCAAAGAGCCCATGGACAAAATTTCGGGGGGGAAAGTATGGAGGCCTGAAATAAAAGACGTGTAAAGCTGAGGCAATTCTACATTCACCCTGCAGAGCAGCCCATGCTCTCGGCTGTTCTCAGGCTCACAGCTTTGCTTTTTCATGATTGTTACCTTTTGCCCCTCTCTGTGCATCTGGGATCCAGGAATTACTTCTGTTTCCTCTTACCTGCATAACGATGCCTGCATCAGAGAGGTTTTAGCTTGTTTTCTGGTGTTGCATCAGGTACTGTTTGGAATATATTGACTGTCTGGAATAAAAACTGCTCACAAATACAAAATATTTATTGTAGTTAGCATTTTTACTTACACTGTTATTATTTACCCCAGGTACTCCTTTGAATCTACCTGTCCATGAGCCTTTTGCCAAATAAAGTATACCATGTACTTGGAACTTCAATAAGCTAGTAGAATTTTATAGCAGAATAACTCATTTAATGTCTTTTTTGATGATGCATACAATCTTGGTTTTAACAGGAAAATTTGTTTTAAAAGTTGAGAACTATATTAAATTATGTGTTCTGAGTTTTTCTAGAAAAATCCATGTCTTTGGTTTTGATGTTTTTTTAGAAGCCAGCTGGGGCCCCTGAAGGAGGACACAGCAAAGCTGACAAAGAAGGCAGAACTGAGAGGGACACAGATGTCATCTGAGGCCTAACTGGAAGAGCTGCCAGGTGCTGATGGCTGTTTTACCCACCATTTCTCCCTGTTTGAGCTGGGACATCTGTAAATGATTACCCCATGCCTGTCGTATCTTCATGTGTTGGGAGAGTCCTCTTAGTGCTGCATCTGTCAGGTCCACAGGTGGACAGAAATGTGTCCCAGGAGTATGAATGATGGACCATATGCAGTGCTTCATCGGTACATGGTCCCAGGGATTTACATCACAGGATATGGGATATTTGAGCCAATTCTGTAATAGGATGAGAGTGTTGGTGACCTAGAGATGTGGTAAATGCGTTTTTTATTTGGAAAGGATGCAGATCTTTGGGGAGCAGGGGCTCTTCACATGTTAGTCTTGAAAAGTTTGAGTATGTTATGCCACACAGCAAAAGGGATTTTGCAAATATAATTAACATGACAACTTTGAAACAGGGAGATTACGTTGGATTATCTAGATGGGCTCAGTCTCACCCTAGGAACCCTAACAAGCAGAACAATTTCTCCAGAGGGTGGCAGAGAGAGGCATAAATAACATAAACAAAGGATAAAAAGTACATAAACAGAAAAATTTTCCATATTTTGCTTTGTTTTTTAGTTTTCATATAACATATAGTTTATTTTTTAATTTTTTTTATTTTTTTGCGGTACTGGGGATCGAACTCAGGACCCTGCGCTTGCTAGGCAAGCGCTTATTCCACTGAGCTATATCCCCAGCCCCTATAACATATAGTTTACCTACCACACTGATAGTAGAACATTCTGCATTTGTATAATTACATTTACCAGAATGTTTTATACCTCTTTCTATTTTCCTCTTATACTTTAATGTCTCTTTTTTTCAGTTTGAAGAACTTATTTCAGCACTTCTTATAGAACATGTATGGTAGAAATATATCCTCTCCAATGTGTTCCTAACCAGCTTTCATCTCCACAGGATAGCTGTGCTGGGTATAATACTCTTTGACTGAAAGCCTCATTCCACTCTGTTGGGGTTGTAAGATTTCTGCCAAGAATTTTGCTTTTAAGTGCAGTGGGGTTCAAATCTGTGTTGTTTTTTCTAAGCTATGAGAACCTTCTTCTCAACTTTGACCTCTGAGACTTTCATTATAAGATGTCTTGGGATAAATTTGGTTGAATTAAGTTTGTTTGCTAACCGTAAGTCCTGAACTGATGACTTGTAATGTTCTCTAGGTCTGTGTTATTATTTCTTTGCCTTTCAATCTATTTGATATTCTCAATTTCTTGAACCCAAATAACCTCAATATTGGTTTTAAATCTTAAAATTCTTGTACACTTTTCAATTGCTCTTTTTTTCACCTCCTACTGTGTATTTTTAAATAATCTATCTTTAAACTCACCATTTTTTTTATCTTTGCTGCCTTCTACTTTTGATGATTTCATGTTTCTAATTTTGCTGAATGAATTTTTCAGCTCTTATTTGTTTGATTTCCAAAGTTGGCTGTGTGTCTTTCCCATTTCTCTGTTGGAGTTTGAAATGTTTTGTTTCCTTCCATTTTAGCTCACTGACTTGAGTTCAAGTTGAGTGCTCCACTTCTTAAAACAGTTGTTTTAAGTATCCCTTAGGACCACCCCCCCACACTGATTACGGTCAGGTCACGTGCTGGCTCCTTTTCGAGTGCCACATAACAGCAGGTCTCCTAAGCACTCTTGATGCTTCCTGATGGGTGCTGTCCTCTTGGCCCTGAAATATTGGGTATCCACTGCTGCTGATCTGGCTCTGTGTGTGCCTGTCCCTCCTGAAACCCCAGCCAGCTGCATACTTCTCTGTGCCTGTAGTCCCTTTCTCTGACCTAGTGACAGCAGGATGTGGAAGAGCGAGGTTGAGAAACCCCTTGGCCACCGAGGCCAACACTGAGCTGAGTAAACCCGAGTCTCACACAGAGCCTGCAGCCTCTGGCAGGGTCCAGGGACCCTGGTTCACTCCAAGGCAGGAGCTGAGCTGAGGTTCAGGTGTGGCCCACCTGGTGCTGGGTTGGTCTCGAGGCCCATGAGGGCTCCTGTCACACTGGGCTTTGGACCACGACTCTTGTAGGGTCCTTGGAGGACGCACACCCTTCCTCACTGGCCTCAGGGTGAGGGGAGGAGGCTGAGGGCCACAGGGTGCTAGGTACAGGGAGGAGGGTCTGGGGTACAGGGCGCAGGATGGAGGCTGGAGGCCACGGGCCTCGCGGATCCGGATTTGAGCCGGCAGGGTCCCTGGGGGCCTGGGCTTCATGTTTGCTCCCTCGCTGTGTGGATTGGGGGTCACAGCGCCACCATCCTTCTGCCCCTCGGTGCTGTGTGCTCTGAGGCCCATGCGCCTGCACTGTGCCCTTTCGGTCCTCCTGGCTTCGCGAAGGGAGTCTGGACCCGGGTCAGCTCTCGGCGTGGGGCACCTCGGGGTTGTGCTGCCAGGTGTGCATGCCCGCGGTGGCTCAGTGCTGTCACAGCACCTGGCACATGTGTGGCCTGGGGTCTGCACCAGTGGTGCCGATCAAAACACATAAAAACCACAGGTCATGTCTGTCCCTTTAATAACAGAGACTTCCAGCCACCACTATGGTTTACCTTCCTTCTTACTATGATACTGTACATCTAAAGAGCTGTTCCAAATGCTTCATCACATGCTTCACAGAACATGGGCCATGTGCTATGTGTGAGTGGCTTAAAGTATGGGAACATAGTCACCATGAATGTCATTGTCACCCCACGGAGCTGTGAGAGACATTGTCCCAAGGCTGGGCCTAACATGTCCTTTAAAACTGTGTAACTATTTGCCCATGGAATAAGTTTCATCTCCAAAACAGAACTCTTCCAGAGAGGCTCACTGAACACCAAACCTCTTTTAAATGACCTCCCCACAGTCTCATGAAAACAGCAGTCTCAGGTACATGAAAACAGAACCCAAGACCTGCAGAAATCATCTGGTTTTAACAGCTACCACCCTGAAGTGCTCGTTTTCCATCTCAGCGGAATGGTGGCATTAGAAAGGGAATTCCTAGCTGTTGGTCCTAGAAACATGGTGTGGACTAAATAAACCCAATTGGTACAAGTAGCCCCTTTAGGAAATGTGACAAAAATTCTCCAGAATTCAACTGCTTTTCTAGCTTCTTTTTAAAAATCCTGCCTGTTTGACATTGTATGACATTTACACTTGCCATCGGAAACCTGAATTCAATTAGCAAAAAATGTAGAAGATACTCTATAGACAGCATTGCTTGGTGAATATTTATTTCTTTTTCATCGCATTTGAACCAAAACGAAATGGTTTGTGATGGTACAGATGAACTGTGCGGTGTGCAGTGCAGATCCTTACTGTCATTGGTCTCAGCAGCTTGTCACTAGATGCAATGACGTCTCATGGCTAACAATCAGGGAAATCATTTGGACCCCATCAAGCAAGTATAAGGACAGCACAGAGACAAAGGTACCTAGCATAGTGCTGTAGCTTAAAACTAAGCCATTTAAACACAAACGGAACACATTCAGTTTGTAATGAAAGCCAATATATAAAGCTATCTTCCCAAGGGGACAAAAATACCAGCTTAAATAACGCTGCTACAACCGAGTGTTTGTGAAAAATCTGTTTATATCTGATTAAATGCAGCAATTGTTGGCCTGAGAAATGAGCACTTCTTTTAAAATGTAACTCAGCATGGCGCGCCGCCGCGAGGAAGATAAACAGATCCCTTACACCACAAGTGTAGCATTTTCTCCCAGGGTCTCAAGTATCTGCACAATACTAAATACTGTTCTTAATATATTCGACAGGCTAAAAGACAGTTCATTTTTAAGGACAACAGCTGCTCTATGGTTTCATGCTTAACATTAACACTCAAAACAATTTACTGTACTGTACAAATTTTACATATATTCATAATTACTATGAAGATTTACAAAACCCTGCCACACCCTATGGCAAATATGAAACAGTCAAACATCCTAATGATTTAACTGTTTTTGGAAAGGAAAGAAAAATTTCTAACTTGTCCATGGAATTGTCCCTTACTAAACAGTCAATGACTTTCTGTTCACATTTTTCTTAGGTTTGTGACTGTTTACCTCTCTTTTCCTGCCTATGTCTCCTAGTTGATAGGTTTGCACTGAAATAGTCAGTAACTAACACAAAAGAAAGAGGTGGCAGCGTAGAATGTTAGGCATGGGAGAGGCCTGCCGAGTCTGGAAGGAAGTGCCCGGAGGATGAGCTTCTCCTAAGCAATCTCTGTCTCTAGCTCCAGGATGACCCCAGGCTGAGGGAGGAGGAGAACCTCGGCTTGTGTGAAGGTCCATTCTATTCTCAAGGCCTCTCTATTCGCAGAGAACACCAGAGCGAGGCTGACAAGGGAGGACTGCAGAGTGATAGTTTCCCTGTAGAACTCGAGAGGGAAGCTGTGATGCTCTATCAGCAACCCGCTCCCGGACAGCAGGAACTCACTCTCCCTCCCTCCAGGTCAGCCGATGTCTCCTCTGCACGCTTCCTGGTCCAAGGAGGAGGGCGCCCCTGCACTCATTTTAATGTCCTAAGCCTGGGCACTTCTGAAAGGAGATCCTGAATTCGAGTACTAGGCCCAGGCAGAGCAAGGACTATGGCAGTGTGTCCGAAGGGGGTTTCAGACTGTCCAGAAAGACTGAGATCCACAGAGGAGTTGGTTTGTATTTTGAGTAGGCAGCAATGGTTGAAGTAGTGGCGGTGGTGGTGGTGGGGTGTGTGTGTGCATGTGCGTGTGCGTGTGTGCGTGTGCGTGTGTGCGTGTGTGTGCGTGTGTGCGTGTGCGGGGGGAAATGTGATGAGGCCCCGGACACTTCCTTGCAGAGCTCTCTCCTGTCCTCTTCATCCTCCCACGGCTTTCCCATTCTCTCAGCTGCTACCACGAATAGCAGGAAATGAGGGAGACGATGCATGAGTACATGTACCTGTGTGTAATTTAGTTGTCTCCCTAACACTGGACTTTTTGTATCAAATTTCTTTCAAATTTGCATTTTCATAATTGAGATAGAATTTTACTTTCCCAGGATCACCTCTAGCATTTGACATAAAATGTTTATATTCTGATCAATAGTTATTTTATTTAGTTGAGTATCTTACATGTGCATTTAATTCCTAGAACTCCTGCCATTAAACACAAGTATTTTGTCAGCTTTCAGTGCACAGGCAACATCACCCTCATCATCAATTGCTTCTGCACACTGGGATTGAAACAATCACTTATGCCATCTCTGCCGTATTCATTTATCAAAATTCATGAGCAGAAGGTCCTGTTTTCCTCACGTGTTAAAGGAAGAATATTAGCAACAAATTGTACTTTATTCATTTATTTGATCACTTTTTGAGTATTTCAGATATGAACTTTGGTAAGAAACCTGTGATCTGGGTTGATGGTGAAAGTTTTCTAAACTGGGCAGGTTTTCTAAAAAGACAACTTTCAGGACCAGCTGTTTCCAGTTATTCTTGGTAGGCAGCAGTGGCCTGCGGACCCCAGGGAGTGAACAGCAAGTGGGCTTTTCTGTGCCTGTCCCTTCCCTATGTGTTTGGATTGGTCGATCTGAAACGTGGAAGGTTGTCTGAAAGAACTTACCAAATTTCCTCAGAAATATTTATGCACCTACTAATTTTAGAATGAGACAGTCGGCTGGTACCAAGTAGCGACACTTTAGCTTCTGAGTTGTATAGCCCGTAACTCTGGAGGCTACGACAAATATATACATTATCTTGTAAATAAATATGTATGAGTGTTTCTATGTGTAATGCATTGCTTCTGCTTTTTATTTAAATGCAGTGTCTTGAAAATTCGTATTTTAGAAAGTAACTGCTAAATATTTAAAATAGGATAAGGAAAGTCCGCGAGAAATAAACATTCTCAAAAATGGAAACTGGCAAAAGTGAAAACGCTCTGAATACCTCAGTAGTTAATTGAATTCATGAAACAATTCCCTCTGTGTTCATGTAAAACAAGAAAATTTGATATCTCAGAGCAAAATGTTTTAACATTTTCACAAATAAATTATGTTTCCAGAATATCTTTAAGCGTTCAACTTTTTTTTTTTTTTTTTTTTCAGAAAGCTGCGAAGTTTTTTTCAGGGCGTTTCAGCGTTGCGATACCATCAGGACTTGGAAAGTAATGAGTTACCTACAGACACATCACCTCCATGTAAGAGCACGGCACGACGCTGACATTTGCGATTTCAGTTAGCGCTTTCTGGAAAAGGACCCGGTGTATTTATTTACTCATACTCTGCTTTCAATTCCTAACAGCCGTAGGGGAGAGAACTGTAGGCGAATACAGCGTTCCGGTCAGCAGAGGGCAGCAGAAATCTTTCGGCGAGAGCCCGGACACCCTCGCAGGGAGCCGACCTCCCGCTCCGCGGCTGCTGGACTGGACGGTACGCGGAGGACGCGCTTCCCCGCGAGGCGGGAGCGCGCGGGCGGCGAGCGGCAGTTGGAAACCGGGAACGTGTGCGCATTTTCCGTGATCGTGGGGGCTCTCTTTTTCCTTCAGTGTCTCGAGATCCCAAGTCTTCTGAGGGTGCAGGCGAGGCTCCCACTTCCGAGCGCGGGCCGCGGCCGCCGCGCCCAGGGCCGAACTGGAGCTGCCCGGCAGCGCGCTCGTCCGGCCGGGCGGAGCCCCGAGCGCGGCCCCCGCCGTCCCCGCGGTCCTCAGGGCGCGCGCCGCGGCCGGCGCAGGGCCTGGGGCTGGGGCTGGGGCTGGGGCTCGGGGCGCGGCCGGGGCTCGCGCGCGCCCGCCGCCTTGCCCGGCCTCCGGCGCCGCCGCTCGGCGCACCACACGCGCTCGCAGTACTCCTCCAGCCGCCGGAAGCCGCCGTAGCCCAGCAGCTGCAGGAACTCCTTGTACCAGGGCCGAGCGGGCGCCGCGCCGCCGGGGGCCGGGCAGGGCGCCTTGGGCGCGCCGGGGGCCGCGCGGAACGCGTCCCGGACGCTGCGCTCCTCCAGCACGTCCAGCACCAGCCTGCGCACCGTGTGCACGAAGCCGTGCTCCTCCGCCTGGCACACGTAGGTGCCCGCGTCCGACCTGCGCACGCGGAGGATCAGCAGCCCCAGGTCCACCTGCAGCACCCTGTCGTCCGTCCGCACCTGCAAGAGCGCACAGTGAGAGCCCGGCCGGCTGGAGGACGCCTGCGCACGCGCACGCGCGCGCGAACCCGCCCTGTGTGCGCACGCGCGCGTGGCCTGGGCGCGTCCTTCCGTCCATGCCCTTGAGGTCAGGTTATACCAGTATTTCACAGAAGAAGGGGAGAGTCCTTTCTTGCTCATGGATCAAGTGACCCTCTAGAAAAGTAACCCCCTCGATGCAGGCCGTAAAGTGAGGGTGAGACGGCGACGTGTCACATATGACAGGAACACTCCCGCTCTCACACTGGTTCATGAGTTCTCCTACATCCCAGGTGGTAACGACCACGACTTCCCTGAAGATTTGTGTGTAAAGTGCCAGGGTGGTCACTGCCTGTCCTCGCAAACATCCCCTCTGTATTTTCATGCGGGGAGCGTTCACATTTCCGGAAGGCCATGCACTGACCGAGACCGACAGAAACGGATGGCGTTCGGAGTCTGCTGGAGGGCCCCAGGGCTTAGGAGAGGGGAAGTTTAAGGTACGCGCGGGGCAACCTGGGCTTAGCACGGCCCTGTCACAAAATAAAAAATAAAAATGGCTGGGGACGTAGCTCAGGGGAGAGGCCCTGCCTCCAGTCCCCACTACTGAAGAAAAAAGGATGCTTTCCGTGCTCAAGCATGCTTTGCTATAATGATGTCAAAATTTACTGCGTTACAAACATTTAAAATTAGGGATAAGAAGAGCGCATTCGTGAACAGCTCCTAGTCGGCCACCAGTAGCTGTATTCCCGGGTTTGGGATTTGATACATGGCACAGCGACATTCAGACATGCACACCACCATGTGCTAGCTCTGCAATGGAGGGTGTTTGTTACATCCCGGGCCTTGGTTCTCTTCATAAATTCAGGCAGCCAGATAACTTGAAAGGCTGCGGGGAGTAAAGCTGGGTAAAATACTGCAGCCGTGGCCACATCCACCTTCCTATACACAGTCCCCGCGGAAGACAAACCGCAGCACCCTCACACGCTGGGACCTGACGACAGTGACGGCTGTCACAGCCCCGGGCGTCCCCTGGGAGGCCGCAAGCCCGAGGCCTCCGCTCTTCTGGGAGAGGTCACAGCTCCTCCGGACAGCTGTGCCCGCACTTCCCAGGGTCCCTCCTGCAGAACACGGCACAGCGCCACTGGTGATGCAACAAACCGCATACCCCGGAGTCAGGGCTTGTTTTGAAGTCTTGAGGCTTCCAAAGGCATTTCCAGCCTTGTAGCGCAAAGTTGTTACTCAGTAGCTGCCAAGGGATGCGAGGAAGAGTCAGAAGCGGCTGCCCAGGTCCTCAACAGGGGCTCTCGGGCCTTGGCAGTTTTCACTGGCCACTAACCCAGGGCTTCCCTCGTGAGGAGCTGGGGAGACCCCAGAGCAGCCCTTCTCATGACCCAGGCCATCCTGTCCTAGGGTCAGGGTCTGCACCCGCCAGGCCAACCGACTCCAAGGGACCCTGTGTGCCCCCAGGGAAGCCCCTGCAGCCTTTCCTCTGCTGCCTCTCCACAGGGCACTCGCTCTGGCACCTGGAGCCATACCCACCCCCCCGCTGTGGCAGAGTCCGAAGCTCAGCCTCCACTCAAATTGCGGCTGCATTTGAAACACATGCACCTCACTCCGTAAAGTGTGTGCATGTAGGTGTGCGTGTGTGCGCCGCTGCCGCGCTGTCCTGCTTCTCGTCCTCTCTCCTTCAGTCCCTCCTACGGGCCTCCCTCTCCCGCCGGGCCCAGCTCTCCGTTCTTCATGGAGCCCCCTTTTCTGCTCACCGGGTAACATTTGTTTCCTTCTTTCAGCACGTGGCTCTAACACGGTGTCTTACCCGTAGGTAACTGTTTGCCATACTGACTGTTAATAAATGTGAGCTTACACACCAAGACTTGTTCTCTATTCCCTACGAAAACACCTGCAACTCCAGGGACTTTCCTAACTCCCTGTCTCTGACCACTGCATCTCAGCTGCCCGAGGCTGACAGTCACCAGTACGTGCGCTGTGCCCACGCGCCCAGGATGCGACAGGTTTCTGCCAACACATCCTCAGTGGGGACCCCAACACCAACCCTTTGCACCTTGTCATTTGGCCACAGCCTTAGACTCTCACCCCTCAGGACAGTCTCCTGGCTCTGTGGCAGATTCTCCAACTCCTCTTTCTTCCTCCCTTTCAGCTCAGGTCCATTCATCCTGTTTCAGGACCTATACTCTTGCCTCTACCTCCAGGGACTTCCATGGAGGATGGCTGCTTCTCATCCCAAAAGAACCAAACCAGGGGTCATCTGGTCACAGACTGCCTCAAACCCCAGTGGGAGGAAGAGTCCCTCCCTTCACCAGCAGCACACCTGTCAGCCTGCAGTGTCTCCTGCGGATACCGTCAACAGCCCGCTGTGAATTCTCTGTGGTACCTTTCCCTTTCACGCCAGCAAACACTCACTCAACGTCTCTCTTGAAGGCTCACTTTGTGTGTCTGCTCCCCAGTAGTGAACTTACTGATCCCTCCTTTGCTTGTCCAAGCAGGTGAGAACTGCTAAGTTTACCAAATCCCACAGCTCTAACTCTAGGCCACGAATAGCTGAATGTAGTGTTTCTCCAGCCATGATTGAGAAACAAGCGCGTTTCTGAAGATGAATGCATTTTCCATAAGAAGCTCTTAAATTGCAGTGCTTGTTACCACAGTATTCAGTACGAATTAATAAACTATATTTGGGATCATATAGAAGATCAACCTCAAGCTTACTATTTGTTTTTATCATAGATTCGGAACCTTTTTAAGAGGCTTAACGCTTCCAGGATGCTGAAAAGAACAAAGATGGGTTTAACATGTTAATGGTAAGTTCCAGCCAAATGGAAACCACACACACAAGCCTATCTGGCAATATAGGCCAGAAGTGTGACGTCACCTGATGAAAGTGCAGGGCGTGGTGACTTATCACACCGGACGCAGTGCTGTGGCAGAACCCTTCACACATGCATGCACGTGCAGCAGTTTGTGCCCCATATTGTATTCATGAAGACAACTACCTCGGTGACAAAATCGTCATGGTAAATAACCATTTTAATGGTGTATAGTTGTTTTATGTTTTCTTTATAAACTTATTTTGCTTTGAATGAACTTATTTACTATTTGAATAAAAGCCGTATGCATGAGAATGTGTTTGTGGTTTAATGGAGCTTTTCACGTGTGCCACATTAGGATGCCAAGGAAACACCTGATGGTGCTGGGTGCCCAGCATAGAAGTATTGTGAGGGTTGAAGCTTCCTTTCGGTTCTGCTACAGGCAGCTTCCTGCGTTGCTACTGCATCCCTCTCCCAGGTCTCATCCTGGTCTTTTTCTTTCTTTCCTTTCCTTGGTGAATGCTTTCCTATTCTCTACACATACATTTCTTTTCAGAAAAACATTCCTTCTAGGCTTAAACTCTCACTTTCTTCGTAACCACCTCCCTTATAGCCCATAAAGATCTATTGCTTCCTTTTGCAGCTCAGTAACACGTTTGTAGCACACAAACTGTTATTTATATTTAAATTAATTTTCCTTGAAACTTTCACCTCTTTAGCCATATAATAAGTTCCTTAAGGGTGAATCCCTACTCTTTTATTCCTCTATTATTCTATAATGAGTAAAATGCTCAGAACACAGAGAAAAATGGACGTGAACATCCATGTGCTCACAGCTGCAGGCGTGCAGTACAGGGGGGTAGACCTGTAAGTGCATATCTGAATGCTATGCACATCATTTAGGTGATCTAATCATGCTTTAATCTAGGAGAAAGCCAGCCCGACCCCAGGAGCAGTGCATATCTGCTGGCGGCGGTGCTGCTCCACGGAGTAGGAAAAGGGATTTGTAGACACTGCTTTTATCTGAAAGCACATATTATATTCATGAAGACAACTACCTCGGTGTCACGCCTCCTCAGGGACTGTGGCTCTTTATTATCTCTCTGTGTCTCCTGTGAGTGGATTATACTGGAAAAAGGGGGAGGTCCTCTGGCCAAGGACAGAAATTTATGAAGAAACAAGACAAAAACAAAGTGAATGCAAATCTTTGTCCGCTGGAATTAGGGGTGTGTGTTTTTTTTTAAGTCTGGCATACAAATTCGCCTTTCTTTCATCACTCAAAGCTCAATTTTGAGAAACATTATTTTCTATGGTATAAATGCACACGGTCCACAATGCGGACATGGAGTCATGATGGTCAGCATGGGAACTGTCCCCTGGCACCTCTGTGCATGCAAGAGACACTGCCTGTCTCAGAACTTTGCTCTCCCATCCTGGAATGCTGAATTCACATTATAAAATCAGGAATAACAGTTATTTTAACCATCAGTCTGGAGGGCCATACATGACAGAGTTTAAATCGTCTTGAAAGTTAAATGTGTCTCCATGGACTTTGAATATCTAAAAATAAAAGATGACTTAGAAATTTGTATTTGAAGTCCTTCCACGATTTAGTCTTTCCACTTTAGTTAATGTGGGCACCTCCAATACCAAGTCTTGATTACAGAATTGTTTTCAGCCAGCTGTGCTTTTACAGTGTCTGTAGCCCAGATTTCTTTGGTCAAGAAGATGTGCAAAATATATCATGCCTATCAAACTCTTATGGGCAATCACTATAAATGCAGAATTTTTTACTAAAAATGGTTTTAATATTTTTAGCTAAAAAGATTGACTCAATGTGTTCCAGAATGTCAAATAAAAAAGTAATTGAACAAAGAACTCTGCACATCTGGTAGCTGGTTAAGAAGAAGCAGTGATTTCCATGTGTATCAACACATGGTTCCACACCTTTCTTAGGAAGGAGACAGACCTTGGCCTTGGAATATGTAACTCAGAATATAACTAATACTGAAATCAGCTTAGTAAAGAAATAACAATGAATAATTATACACTTATTTTTTGTTGGTTTATGTGCCCTATCTTCAATACATAGAATGATAGACTTGCAGAAAACGTATCTAACATGATAGCATAAAATAAACATTTTCTTTGCCAAAAACACTTCCTAATATGAACCTGATATATAATAGATATAGTTATCTAGTAGGGGGGAGCTATTTAATACCTTATTTTAGGAGAGTTATCACTCTGTATGGAAAAAATTGGGAGAAAGAAAATATTTTTGATACAAGAAGATACTAAAAGATCATGACAAGAACTCAAGGTAAAAAATGTAATATTCAGAATATTAAGTATATCCAAGAGAATTCTGTAACATTTATATTAAAATGGATTAATATCTAAAAAACATAAGGAATTTGAAGTAAATATGAAGAGAAATAAATGAGAACAAAGAGGAAAGTACATAAGTAGACATTGGAAAGGATCAGTAAGTTTAGTAAGCACCCAAATGCTCAGCAACTACTCAAGTTCACATGGAAACTGTGGAGACACTGACTCTAAAATGACATTACTTTATACCGGAAGAAATATAGACATTAGAGAAGCAGATGATACCAGATGCCAGGGAGATAGGGGTGGGACAGGGACGTGACCCAGGAACCTGCGGGACAGCTCTGAGAGCACGCAGCCTGAGAGCGCCGTGCTCAGGGCGTGGGAGGCGGAGGTCAGATGGCGGAGCGGGAGCCTGTGCTCCCACGAAGGAGGGTTGTCCCCAGCAGTGGTCGTAACAGTGTGATAGAAGGACATAACAACACCTGGTGCCGCTCTCCAGGGAAGGCTGAGCTAAGAGCAGTGGACACGGATGCAGGCTGGGGGGCAACCAACGTGCAGTAAAAGCCAACGAGACAGACACAGCGGGGGAGCGAGAGATCATGGAGCTGAGTTTAAAAGTAAGAAGCAGGATATCTAGATGTTCAATTTGGAAATGTAGATGGACCTTTTCCAACCGTTACAATGGACGTATTTCCACACATAGAGAAGTAGAGACAGGTGATTCAGGAACAAGAAGGTGAAATGAAAGATTTGTGTGGCTGTACCACGACAGTGTGCCGCAAACTAAGCAGGATGATGAACTGAGTTATACACTTGAAGTCAAAAACAAGAACCAAAATCAAACAAGTTAAAAAGAACCTATTTTTTTGGTAATGATCAGTTTGGTTTGGCAACAAATAAACTAAGTTTGTGTCTCCAGCCTGTTTAATCTGTATAATAAACTATATTATAGGACCAGAGGATTAGAGAAACACTGATCAAAAATAAACCTAAATGGAATGTTTTACTTAAAATTTCCATAGGTAAAGATATCAGAATGAAGGGAAATTCAGATGAGACAGAGTTAACGTTAATATGATATTCAAACACAGAATTCCACACCATAATGTACTCTACAACTGCTGTAATTGAAGTACACATTCAACAGTAAATTTCCAATGACTACAGGAAGGGAAAAGTATAAAAACTTCTAAGATTGAAAATCTCTCTAACATAGACTCTTATAATCACTCCTTATGACACATCTATCTTTCCTGGTACTGAGGGCCAAGAACAAGCTCTCCAGCACATCCTGGAGAAGGAGAGTGAGCTGGCAACAGCAGAGCATCGCAGATGCACCTCCTCACAGCACTTTCTCAGCGCAGAGAGACGAGAGGTGCCTGCAGCAGGTCAACGCAGCTAATCTGCATGGTCCAGACATTCAGTTCTATGCGGGAATACCGTCCCACAAATGTACACTTTTGTTATGAGTCCCATGAGCCATAATTTACCCTAGAACAAGAGTAATTACAAAATGAAAGGAATGATTACTTTTGATTCCTTACTGTGCATCTGTGCACTGGACTTGGGTTAACACCGTGTTTCCTGGTTCAGTGAACAGTCCCACGTCAAAGTGGTCTGAGTGGGATCGAAAGTAGATCTGTACCTGATTCCACAGAGTCAGGGAGACATGTTTTAATCTTCAAAAGTACTCTGCATTCTCTTGGAAAATTAGTAAAAGGGAGATATTTAAAACTCTCGATCTGCCTCTATTCTTTTTTTATAATATAGGAACTCTTTTGTCACCATAAAGGGGCAAAAAATGAAATTAATTACGCCAGAATTTAAAAAAATATTTAGGACACATAGTATTGCAAAAATATTCTCTTCAAGGCTAAAAATTTAAATTCTGATAGTTACCTATGGTAAAGAATTGTTAGCTTAGAAAAGACAAACGTTTCTAATACACTGAAAAAACATTAAAATGACTAAACAGATGTTTCCAATGAGGCAAGAGCTCACGCTCTTTACGTTATGAAAACAGGAGAAACGAAGGAGCGGTCTTCACACTGAACCAAGCCCTGTGTTTCCAGCGCATGTGCAGAAAGGCACCAGCGTAGATGTGCAGCTGTCACCGGCCCCGCCCTCTTCCCGCCTGGCTCACCCTGGGGAAGTCAGGAGAGGGCGCACCGCCGCCATGGAGATGGGGCAGGATTTCCTTCAGAGGTGTCCCGTTTGGATGATCCATAGCAAAAAGGGGTATTTGTGCCTCTTAATTTTCTCCGCCTTCTTTGCATAGAAGATGTGAGGCTCAGTAAAATGAATGCAGTTGGGTTTTCATTCAGTGCATACAAATTTATCACAGAAATGGGGTGTCAGAGTGATGCAGAAGCAACTGGTGATTGATAATGAAGAGTGCTTAGTTGACTTTGATAAAGGTGCACGGTTTAGTAGGTGCTCTGGAAGCAGAGTTGAAAAGTGGAAACTTTTGTCAGAGGACTAAAAAAAAAAAAAAAAAAACTGAGGATGAACTTCAATAGAAGCCTTGAGGTTTGGATGTCAATTTACCCTTTCTTTTGGGTTTCCCATAAGAAACATAGGCACTGAGCCTTCCTTAATGTCCACACAATGAATTCAGTAGGATATCTCAATGTGAGGTACCTTATTTTTGAGATACACAAACATATTTTCCCTTAAGTAGAAAATCGACAATGGAAAGATGACGAAGTATCCAGGGGAAAAGAATTCTTCCCCTGGACCAGCCCCTGGCTTATGTGCCCTACACTACACTGGCATAGGCATAAAATTAGTTTACATATCTCAGGGTTGCTCTCAAATCCCCCCTATAAGACCTAAGTTTATTCAACTCACCCTAGAGCCAGACTTCGTCACAGTGTCCTTACAGTATACTATGATTTTCTCAATGGAAATTCAAAATAATGTATTCACAGGTTGGCTCCCCAGAGACTCACATGATGAACTTTTTACACCCAGTACAAAACAATGGCTTCATTTAATTAACACTGCCAAAATATAGTGGCAGTTATACTCATTTAATAAGGCTTCAATGCATCCGAGTTTTCACTGAGCCTTTAAATCAGAGGTCAAAGGTATTTGAAACCCTTCCTGTGCAGTTCTGTACCGTGAGCATTTGGGCATGTGAGTCACTTGGTCTCTTTGTAACTATCCCACTTTATCACCCCCAGGAAAATAGCCACAGACCCTGGGTGAAGGAGTAGCTGCAGTTTTCAAATAAAATCCTCCTTTCCAAGGAGTCAGAGGCCCGGATCTAGCCCTGGGGGTGTCTGCTTTAACTCACTGTCAGAGTCACAGGAGATCTGTGAAGGTTACCAATGATACATTCTAAACTCAGCACTCAAACTATTCTGTCAAGGTGAGGAATCCCTTACTGGTCTTTTGAGTAGCTCAAAGTAAACATGGTTTTCTTTATCACAATAGCAGAAAATTAAACACAATGAATTAACAAACATTTAAATCTCAGTAGATAATGAATGTCAAAAATTTATTTACTCAGTTTTAGTATTATGTGTTTTAGAGATAAATGTTTCAATTCTACATCTAAATATCTCAACAAGAATGAATGAGTTCCTTTCCTTAAGGACGTTGGGATTAAATTTTTGCAATTATTTTAGAGGCTTATGAATTTGAGTATGTGGAACTTTAGGAATCAAAAGTTAATAGATGAGGGTATAGAGGTGATTTTGTTGTGTTTAAAGAAGTTTTTCTTCTGTAATTATAAAATAATGGTTTTATGCTCTTCATGTAAGAAAGACAAACTGGCATTTCAAATGAAAATTATATATAAAAGTATACATGACCACCAAATTTAATTAATGATAGAAGATATTTGGAACAGCTAACCTTGGATTCTGTGGGTGTAATTACCTCATCTGCTTAAATGAAGTCTTTAAATTCCTTCCTTCCAGTTCCTTCAGAGAAAGAGGCATCTCCTTTTGAATGCCTGCGTTAGTTCTTGCCTGTGATTATCTTTTCTCTCACAGCCTTTCCTCTCGCTTCCTCAGCTACCTACACATATTCCCCTCATGGCTCCTTTCCCCCACCCATAGGTAGAGCCAAGTCACCCTCTTTCCAAAGCTCCAAATGAAACACGTTCTCCTGTGTTCCTCCATCACCGTCTCTGGTTCTCACTGGTCTCGGATGCTGCGCTGCTGTTCATCTAGCAACACTGTGTTTATCACCCAGCCCACTGCTGGTGGCTTCCGCTGTGCCCTGCCGTTGAATTCTTCTCGAGACCAGACACCACTTTCTACGTGTCTCCCCGGGGTACCATTCGCGACTTTATCCTGTCCCGTTCCTCTTTCTTCAGTTGTTTTGTATCACAATCTCCTGACTTCACTCTTTCTGATTCCTCAGGCTGTCTACCCTGAAGGCACTGTTGGTCATTTTCTCCGCTCCTTCACAACGCACATCATAACACCAACTTTCTCAGGGAAACTACATTTCAGCTCAGTTATGATGCATAAAACCCTTGCAGACAGGACACATAGTAAGCACTGAGCAAATGCTAACTATAACCATTACTTTTTCTGATTATTTTTAGCTTCATCTTTTAGAATTTGTTATGTAAGTTTTCTTAAGTGTAAAGCCTTCCTTGTTTATAGCACTGGATACCTGTGGTTTATGATCTCTCATCCTCCAGGCTAAGCTGTGCCAAGTGAGGCAACACTGCATTGTGGTCACCAACCCAACACTGAAATAAGATACCTGCACACAACTGAAGCCAGACTTCACAGCTACTACAATCTGCAGGTAACTCAATCTCCTGGAGCTTCTGTTTCTTTATCTAATGGAGACAATAAACTGTCTACATCATGGCATTATTGTAAGGATGGAAAGTACTCATACACTAGTAAAATACTTAGTGTTGAATGGCACATGCTAATTGTTGCATTTTATTAGTTTTTGCTATATTCTTTCTTTTATCATTTCACTGAGTTTAACCAGTACCTCTTTGCTGAGATTTCTCTAGCCCTGTTTACCATTTGGTCTTTCTGCTTCTGGATGCTATACAGGAGATTTTAAGTCAACCTGGCCAAGAATCAACACACTATCTTTCTCCCTAACCCATATCCCTCTTTAGGGAAGTGTGTCAATAGTTACTTTACCATCAGACACATGGATACCCAAACAAGGAACATGTGAATCACTTCTAGCTTCTTTTACATCAAATATTAATGTTACCTCATAAAAACTAAAATCGGCCTTCTCGCTTTCTGCTAACAGTCTTTAGTGAATGTGGTTCGCTGACCGGTGAAAAGTCTTCCTAGGCAGTGTTCTTGCACTCCTGTCTCCCAAGTCTACACACCAGCTTCTAGACAAGTTGCTTCTACAGCTCATCTAAGATGTTCACACTGAATCAGAGACGAATGGATTCCTTCTCCTTTCTACGCTTTGCTGCATCCTCATTTCGCTTATGGCTTCGCACTTAGGTTGTTTCTCATCTCCCTGATACATATTTCTCGGTTCTTTCTATTAGATCCCTTCTGCTCTTGAAGACAGGGCTTCACTGTCACCTCTGCCACGAACCTGCATGACTGCCCATCACGCACCTTACTGGTTGAGCTGGTTTTCTTTTCCCTTAGTTGCAACAGAATTGTAATGAACAAAATACATGGTAACTATCTCTTTACATTTCCACTGTCCCTGAAGACTGATGGCTTGACAGAGGCTGAGATTAGTTCTACTGATTACTGTAGGATTCAAGTGGATGTTTACTAGATGCAAATATCAATTACAGACACATAGACAGCATAGGATAGAAGGTTGAAAAAGTATCCTAGGAGATATTTTAAACAGTTCCAAATTTTCGTTATTACTGGAGAACGTATGTCCAGCACTGTGCTCCTTAGTGCATGCAGCAATCAAGTGCATGCTGTGCAGGCTTGAAAGGACACAATGCATTAAGTGCCAGTGTTGTGTCTTTGAACATAAAGGTTTATCCTTTAATACTAGGCCCCTAGCACCTCATGCCCACCCTCATGTATCATACAGTTTAATTTTAATGCAATAACCAACAAGTTATTGAAACACTGAATCACATCACAGTTCTGCTGAATACAACGTGGTAGCCTCCCATTTAACTGAGAACAGACGCCAGCACCCTCACGCTGGCCTGCACAGCCTGCAGGAGCCTCTACTTCGCGTCTGGATCATGGCCTCAAGGTTTCCCTCTCCGGCCACGCTGCCTTCCTCTCTGTTCTTTAAATGCATGAGTGCACTCCATCCAAGAATCTTTTGCATCTTCTCTTTCCAGTGTCTACGCAGCCTTGCTCACCACCCTCGGCTCATGCTCCCATCCTTGGCAGATCTTCCTGGTGATGTTCTTAGTGAGGACTTCTATGCCGCCTCTCTACAGCTGCCACCTCTCTCTACTATAGTTTTCCCCGTGCTATTACCTGACACACAAAACATTGATTATCATCACCTTTCTACGCTCTCCAGAATATAACTTCTATGCAAGCAGGATGAGCAGCTCAGATATAAAACAGTTTTAGGGATCAATTAAGCATTCTTCAAGTTAAAAATTCAGAAAGGTTGGAGAAGCACTCTGAGTTTTAAATCTACATAGGCTCAAGTGCTGTGATGTGGAAGCTTTCTATCCATAGCCAGAGCAGGAAGGCTCCCTGAGGAGGGAGACCCACCGATGTTTCAGATCATGGCTCTGGATCTCATTTTAGGAACTGTCCCGTGTGGGCAGCTCCCTCAGCATGTAAACACGAGGACCTCTATATTTTCCAGCAACTGTGGCCCATTAAACAACGATGAGGAAAACAGACACAAGGACCGAGCTGGCATCCAGTGGAACTTTCAGAAGCCACATTCCAGAACTTCGGTTAAGAATGGTTTTCCGTTTGTTCTCCAACCCAAAGCTTCTGCAGCTGCATTAGGGATTCTGGTTTTCAAATGTTTTGTGGTTTAGTAGAAGGAACATAGAAACCTGGATCTGAATTTATTTTACTAGCTGTGAGCAAGCAGGATAGTTCTTAACCATTCTCTGGCTCCCTTACTTCATATTTATAAGCCAAAATACTTTAGAATAAATGGTATATTCTATAAAACGCAGGTAGCATTTGCCTACACCACGAGTGAGTGCAAACTGGAACAGCTTCTGAAGCAGGAATACTTGAAAGCAAACCCTGGATCTGTCACTGACTGAACAAGCCCCTACTCCCAGAATTTTAGTTTCCATGGTGTTAAGATGGGGATAATTGTGCCTAAGATGCAGTTTTGAGATCTAGGAATAACAAGTAAGGCATTTTCATAGTTCCTGTGTCTAATAGGTAGGTACATATTAAAGAACAGCCTCATGTATCAAAGTCATTGTATTAGTCTCTTTCTTTACAATATCAAAATAACTGGTGCTATTTACAAAACCTTATCACCTACAGTCCATTAATTTATACTTAATACATTTATAAAAACTAATTATAACAACATTATTTATCTCATAATGAAGAGAAAACCTTCCCTTATAAAATACATGGAAAGCAGACTTCCAATAAATATTTATAAAATTAACAAAATGTATAGAGATTGTATTCTGTACATTGTATTTGAGAAAGGAGGAAATCATAAAGCATACATCTGAGACAATAGCTGCAATTCAGGGTCACAAACCAGATAACTGAGTTTTTAAATGTTTTTGAATCATTCCTTTGTATAATTTCTGGAGATTAATTTGAGCAAAAGTTTTATATACCTGCACTTGTCATTTTTGGGTAATTCCAGAGGGCTGAGCCCAAGAAGCACAGAGCAGAAGCTTAAAAGAAGGAGAAATCCCAAAATCAAAGAGACCAATTCAGTAAAAGCAAAGTGCACCTATTCTGTGGTCTAGCAAGTCAGTGACTTTTTATGGTTTGCAGTGTCAGTGATGAGCCTTGGAGGGCATGGTCAGGGGTTCTCTGTACAGCCTTGCCATACGAGGTAAGAGCTAGACAGGCAAGTTGAACCATCCTACGCAGTGGTCTCTATTTGATGATATTTCCTTATAGAAAACAAGACACAGAAATGATAATAACTGCAAAATCATGCTAAAAAAACTTAAGGCTCTTTGGCAAAGCTATCTTGCTTTGAATGTATAACATATACACTCAACCTTTGATGAAGTCAGGAATTTTGTGTTTTGTTTTGCATTTATTTGATTGTGAATAAATCATGTCTTATATTGCTATCTGTAGAAACTGCTAAATATCTGATTTTGGCATAACTATTATGCAGAGAATAAATTCAAATGTTCAAATATCAGCAAACATCGAAGAAAGGAATTTGACGTAGTTGAGAACAGACTAGAATTTATGGGAAAGGACCAGGGAGTGTATCAGCTATGAGAGTGAAGCTTACAGTTTGAGCACTGATGGATGTAGCATGTCAGAATGATTTGGAAGCATTTCTAAAGGAGGCAGATTATGGTGAGTTCCAAATTAGAAACAGAACATATTAAGTGAAGAAAACCACTGATGAAAGAATTACTTCTCTGTCTTCTGAAGCCATTTAACTGGAGGAATTATGGAATATTTGCAGGTCCTCTTCAGCCAAGTGAGTTACAGTGGAATTTACAAATCTATTTCATCCTACACTTGTGAAATGGAAAATATTTTAGCTCTAAATAAACAATTTAACTGAGGGCAACATGCTATAACCTATTTGGGTCTTTGTTCTTTCAATGTCATGAAATCTTAGAAGAATTTTTTTTCACTGATTGAATTTCTACATTACCTCTCACAGGTAAAGAGAATGGCTTCCTTTCCAGTGATTGTACAAGGACCTCAGGCTTACAAATTCAGTTACCTCCCAGAGTGTGCTGTGTTACTGTAGACCTAACACATTTTGGAGTTTTAGTTTCACTAAAGGCTAGAAAAAGAGTAACTTTTGGAATCAGTAAATTTGGCTTCCAATAACAAATATTTAATCTTGCATGTCAAAAAGAGTAGAGATTTCCACTGATTCGCTGTCTAGTGGTTACATACCTTTTAAAACTTCCTTTTGCCAAAATCTATCTCTTCAATATGCACTAAGATCTCCCTCTCTCTCTCTCTCTCTCTCTCTGTCTCTCTCTCTCTGTCTCTCTCTGTCTCTCTCTGTCTCTCTCTCTCT